>CAXIVR010000015.1:1339570-1361210 GCA_964035755.1 Teleogryllus oceanicus
GGATTCCGTTATTCATAGGGAAATTTAGCCCTGAGGTTATATTTTAGAGATACAGCCTTTTAAAAAAATTTTTAATTTGTTTAATAAAAAAAAATATCAAAACTATGTCGTTACTAAAAATAAAATTAAAAATTTTGAATGAGAACTTTTCTATTTCTTTTTTTTCGCAAAAAAAAAAACCATCAAAACTTAAAAAGGCATTCCGTTTTTCCATACAACAATTGGGGTTTATATTTTTAAACACCCTTTTTGATTTCAATTTCTTTAATAGTAAAAAAATCAAAACTACTGTCGTTACAAAAAATACGATTGTAATTAAAATTTTAATGAAAACCCTCTATTTAAAGCATTTTTTCGTAAATTCAACAAAAATGAGAAAACTTGGTCAAAACTTCGAAAAGAGGCGATTCCTGTCCATTCACTACGGAAATTCAGTCGTAGGGCTTATATTTCACGAGATACGTTCATTTAAAGATTTCATTTGTTTACATAGAAAAAAAATAAAAACTATGTCGTTACTAAAAATACGATTGTAATTAAAATTTTGAATGAGAACTCTTCGATTTAAAGCATTTTTCGTAAATTCAGCAAAAATGAAAAAAATCCTGGGGTAAAAACTTCAAAAAAAGAGGCGATTCCTGTCTATTACTACGGAATTTTCTAGCCTCGTAGGGCTTATATTTTACGAGATACAGCCATTTAAAGATTTAAATTCCTGTTTAATAGTAAAACAATCAAAACTACAATCGTTACTAAAAATACGATTGTAATTAAAATTTTGAATGAGAACTCTTATATTTAAAGCATTTTTTCGTAAATTCAGCAAAAAATGAGAAAATCGTAGGTCAAAACTTCGAAAAAAGAAGCGATTCCCGTCTATTCACTACGGAAATTTCAGCCTCGTAGGGCTTATATTTTACGAGATACAGCCATTTAAAGATTTCAATTTCAAAAATGAGAAAATCCTAGGTCAAAATTTCGAAGAAAGAGGCGATTCCCGTCTATTCACTAGGGAAATTTCAGCCTCGTAGGGCTTATATTTTACGAGATACACCCATTTAAAGATTTCAATTCCGTTTACACAGAGAAAAAAATATCAGAACTACCGTCGTTACTAAAAATACGATTGAAATTAAAATTTTGAATGAGAACTCTTCTATTTAAAGCATTTTTTCGTAAATTCAGCAAAAAATGAGAAAATCCTAGGTCAAAACTTCTCGAAAGAGGCGATTCCGTCTATTCACTAGGAAATTTCAGCCTCGTAGGGCATATATTTTTTGAGATACAGCCATTTAAAGATTTCAATTTAGTTTACATAGTAAAAAACAATCAAAACTGCCGTCGTTACTAAAAATACGATTGTAATTAAAATTTTAAATGAAAACTCTTCTATTTAAAGCATTTTTTCGTAAATTCAGCAAAAAATGAGAAAATCGTAAGTCAAAACTTCGAAAAAGAGGCGATACCGTCTATTCACTATGGAAATTTCGCCTCGTAGGGCTTATATTTTACGAGATACAGCCATTTAAAGATTTCAATTTCGTTTACATAGAAAAAAAAATATCAAAACTACCGTCGTTATTACAAATACGATTGTAATTAAAATTTTGAATGAGAACTCTTCTATTTAAAGCACTTTTTCGTAAATTCAGCAAAAATGAGAATTCTAGGTCAAAATCCTGAAAAAGAGGCAGTCTCTGGCCCATTCACTACGGAAATTTCAGCCCCTGTAGGGCATATATTTTGAGATACAACCATTTAAAGATTTCAATTTAGTTTACATATAAAAACAATCAAAACTGCTGTCGTTACTAAAAATACGATTGTAATTAAAATTTAATGAGAACTTTCATTTAAAGCATTTTTCAAAATTTAACAAAAATGAAAATCTCCTAGGTCAAAACTGAAAAAGAGGCGATTCCTACCTATTCACTACGGAAATTTCAGCCTGTAGCGCTTATATTTTACGAGATACAGCCATTTAAAAGATTTCTAATCTCTGTTTACATAGAAAAAAATATCAAAACTATCGTCGTTACTAAAAACACGATTGTAATTAAAATCTTGAATGAGAACTCTTCTATTTAAAGCATTTTTTCGTAAATTCGTGCAAAAAATAAAACCTAGGTCAAACTTCGAAGAAAGAGGCGATTCCTGTCTATTCACTAGGTGCCCTCAGCCTCGTGGGGCTTCTATTTTACGAGATACAGCCACGAAAGATTCTAATTTCTGTTTATATAGAAAAAATATCAAAACTACCGTCGTTACTAAAAATACGATTGTAATTAAAAATTTTGAATGAGAATCCTTCTATTTAAAGCATTTTTTCGTAAATTCGGCATAAATGAGAAAATCCTAGGTCAAAATCTCGAAAGAAGGCGATTCCTGTCTATTCACTACGAAATTAGCCTGTAAGGCTTATATTTTACGAGATGTTTCTTACTTAAAGATTTCAATTTCGTTTACATAGTAAAATAATCAAAACTACAATCGTTACTAAAAATAATGATTGTAATTGAAATTTGAATGAGAACTCTTCTATTTAAAGCATTTTTCGTAAATTCAGGAAAAGGAGAAAATCCTAGGTCAAAACTTCGAAAAAAGAGGCGATTCCCGTCTATTTACTAGGGAAATTTTAGCCTCGTAGGGCTTATATTTTTCGAGATACAGCCATTTAAATATTTCAATTTCGATTACATAGTAAAAAACAATCAAAACTACCGTCGTTACTATAAATACGATTGTAATTAAAATTTTGAATGAGAACTCTTCTATTTAAAGCATTTTTTCGTAAATTCAGCAAAAAATTAAAAAATCCTAGGTCAAAACTTCGAAGAAAGAGGCGATTCCCTTCTATTCACCATGGAAATTTCAGCCTCGTAGGGCTTATATTTCATGAGATACAGCCATTTAAAGATTTCACTTGTTAACATAGTAAAACAATCAAAACTACTGTCGTTACTAAAAATACGATTGTAATTAAAATTTCTGAATAGAGAACTTTCATGAAAGCATTTTTCGTAAATTCAGCAAAAAATGAGAAACTCCTAGGTCAAAACTTCGAAAAAAGAGGCAAATCTCGTCTATTCACTACGGAAATTTCAGCCTCGTAGGGCTTATATTTTTCGAGATACAGCCATTTAAAGATTTCAATTTCGTTTACATAGTAAAAAACAATCAAAACTGCTGTCGTTACTAAAAAAATACGATTGTAATTAAAATTTTGAATGAGAACTTCTATTTAAAGCATTTTTCGTAAATTCAAATAAAAATGAGAAAATCCAGTCAAAATCTCGAAAAAGAGGCGATCTCTGTCTATTCACTACGGAAATTTCAACTCGTAGGCTTATATTTTACGAGATACAGCCATTAAAAGATTTCAATTTCAGCATATAGTAAAACAATTCAAAACTACGGTCGTTACTAAAAATACGATCGTAATTAAAATTTTAGAATGAGAACTCTTTCTATTTAAAGCTTTTTCGTAAATCATAAAAATGAGAAAATCCTAGGTCAAACTTCGAAGAAAGAGGCGATAATTCGTCTATTCACTATGGAAATTTCCAGCCTGTAGGCTTATATTTCATGATACAGCCATTTTAAAGTATTCTAATTCTGGGTTTACATAGAAAAATATCAAACTACTACAGCATATAAATATGATTGTAATTAAAATTTTGAATGAGAACTTTCTATTTAAATACTTTTTCGTAAATTCAGCAAAACAGAAACTCTAGGTCAAAATCCTTGAAAAAAGAGGCAGTTCAGCCCACAACATGGAAATTTCCAGCCTCGTAGGGCATATATTTTGAGATACAGCCATTTAAAGATTTCAATTTTGTTTACATATAAAAACAATCAAACTAAGCGTCGTTACTAAAAATGATGATTAAATTAAAATTTTGAATGAGAACTCTTCTATTTAAAGCATTTTTTCGTGAATTCAACAAAAAATGAGAAAATCCTAGGTCAAAACTTCGAAGAAAGAGGCGATTCCCGTCTATTCACTATGAAAATTTCAGCCTCGTAGGGCTTATATTTTACGAGATACAGCCATTAAAAGATTTTAATTTCAGTACATAGTAGAAAACAATCAAACTACCAATGTTACTTATAAATATGATTGTAATTAAAATTTTGAATGAGAACTCTTCTATTTAAAGCATTTTTTCTGTAAATCGTAGCAAAATGAGAAAATCCTTGGTCAAAACTTCTTATATAGTGCAATTCCCAGTCTATTCACTACGGAAATTTCAGCCCCTGTAGGGCTTAAATTTTTGAGAGATACAGCCATTTAAAGATTTCCCAATTCTGCTTCTACATAGTAAAACAATCAAAACTACCGTCGTTACTATAAATACGATTGTAATTAAAAATTTTGAATGAGAACTCTTCTATTTAAAGCATTTTTCAAATTTATAGCAAAAATGAGAAAATTCTAGGGTCAAAACTGAAAAAAAAGAGGCGATTCCAATTATTCACTACGGAAATTTCAGCCTCGTAGGGCTGAGACATTTTATGAGTACTACTAAAGATTCACTCCGTTTACATAGTTAAAAACAATCTAACTACCGTCGTTACTAAAAGTACGATTGTAATTATTATTTGAATGAGAACTTCGATGAAAAGCATTTTTTCGTAAATTCAGCAAAAATGAGAAAATCCTAGGTCAAAATCTCGAAAGAGGCGATTTCCCCGTCTATTCACAACGGGAAATGCGAACAGCCTATATTTTACGGATACAGCCATTTAAAGATTTCAATTTCGTTTACATAGTAAAACAATCAAAACTATCAATGTTACTAAAATACGATTGTAATTAAAATTTTGAATGGGAACTCTTTCGATGCAAAGCATTTTTTCGTAATTCAACAAAAATGAGAAAATCCTAGGTCAAAACTTCGAAAAAAAGATATGATTCTCGTCTATTCACTCCGGAAAACTAGCCTCAGGCTTATATTTTACGAGATACAGCCATTAAAAGATTTCACTTTCGTGCATATATAAAAACAATCAAACTACTCGTCGTTACTAAAATACGATTGTAATTAAAATTTTGAATGAGAACTCTTTCTATTTAAAGCATTTTTTCGTAAATTTAGCAAAAATGAGAAAAATCCTAGGTCAAAACTTCGAAGAAAGAGGCGATTCCTGTCTATTCACTATGGAAATTTCAGCCTCGTAGGGCTTATATTTTACGAGATACAGCCACTAAAAGATTTCAATTTTGTTTACATAGTAAAAAACAATCAAAACTACTGTCGTTACTAAAAATACGATTGTAATTAAAATTTTGAATGAGAACTCTTCTATTTAAAGCATTTTTTCGTAAATTCAGCAAAAATTGAAATCCTAGGTCAAAACTTAAAAGTAAGATTCTGTCTATACACTACGGAAATTTCAGCCTCGTAGGGGCTTATATTTCATGAGATATGCGCCATTTAAAGATTTCAATTTCGTTTATATAGTAAAATAATCAAACTACTGTCATATGAAAAGTGATTGTAATTAAAATTTTGAATGAGAATCCTTCTATTTAAAGCATTTTTTCGTAAATTCAGGAAACTAAGTGCAGCAAACTGTAGTCAAAACTTCGAAAAAGTGGCGATTCCTGTCTAGTACACTACGGAAATTTCAGCCTGGGTAGGGCTTCTATATTTTACGAGATACGTTTCATTTAAAGATTTCAATTTCGTTTACATAGTAAAAACAATCAAACTACTGTCGTTACTAAAATACGATTGTAATTAAAATTCTTGAATAAGAACTCTTCTATTTAAAGTATTTTTTTCGTAAATTCAACAAAATGAGAAAATCCTAGGTCAAAATCTCAAAAAATAGAGGCGATTCCTGTCTATTCACTACGGAAATTTCCAGCCTCGTAGGGCTATTATTTTGATGAGATACAGCCATTTAAAGATTTCAATTTCTAAGCTATATAGTAAAACAATCAAAACTACCGTCGTTACTTAAAATACGATTGTAATTAAAATTTTGAATGAGAACTCTTTCTATTATGCAGCATTTTTCGTAAATTCAGCAAAGTGAGAAATCAGGTCAAACCTTGGAGCAGAGGCGATTCCTGTCTATTCACTATGGAAATTTCAGCCTGTAGGGCTTTATATTTTAATAGATATAAGCCATTAAAAGATTTCAATTTCGTGTACATAGTAAAAAATAATCAAAACTACTGTCGTTAATAAAATACGAATGTAATTAAAAATTTTGAATGAGAACTTTTCTATTTAAAGCATTTTTTCGTAAATCACAAAATAGAAACTAGAACTAATTGGTAAGAGGACGTCAATTATTAATCGCAAATTTTGCACGCTGTAGGTTTGGTATTTTAGCGAGGAGCAGTAAGCTATTTAAAGATTGCTTAATGCTAGTTGCATAAAGAAAGACAAATAGCTGTCAAAACATGCTGCTAAAAATACGATTGTAATTAAATTTTGAATGAGAACTCTTCTATTTAAAGCATTTTTTTTCAAAATTCACAAATGAGAAAATCCTAGGTCAAAACTTCGAAAAAAGAGGCGATTCCCATCTATTCACTACGGAAATTTCAGTCTCGTAGGGCTTATATTTTACCTGATACAGCCATTAAAAGATTTCAATTTCGTTTACATAGTAAGAAACAATCAAAACTACTGCCAGCTAAAGATACGATTGTAATTAAAATTTTGAATGAGAACTTCTATTTAGCATTTTTTCGTAAATTCAGCAGCCAATTGAGAAAATCCTAGTCAAACTTCTGAAAAAGAGGCGATTCCTGTCAATTCACTTATGAAATTTAGCCTGTAGGGGTTTATATTTTACGAGATACAGACATTAAAAAAGATTTCAATTTCGTGTACATAGTAAAAACAATCAAAACTACTGTCGTTACTAAAACTACGATTGTAATTAAAATTTTCAATGAGAACTCTTCCATTTAAAGCATTTTTCGTAAATTCAGCAAAAATGAGAAAATCCTAGGTCAAAATTTCCGAAAAAAGAGGTGATTCCCCGTCTATTCACTATGGAAATTTAGCTCAGAGGGCTTATATTTTACGAGATACAGCCATTAAAAGATTTCAATTTTGTGTACATAGTAAAAAACAATTAAAGCTACCGTCGTTACTAAAAATACGATTGTAAAAAAAATTTTGAATGAGAACTCTTCTATTTAAAGCATTTTTTCGTAAATTCAACAAAAAATGAGATAATCCTAGGTCAAAACTTCGAAAGAGGCATGATTCCGTCTATTCACTACGGAAATTTCAGCCTGTAGGGCTTATATTTTACGAGATACAGCCATTTAAAATTTCACTCTGTTTTTATATAGAAAAATATCAAAACTACCGTCGTTACTGAAAATACGATTGTAATTAACATTTTGAATGAGAACTCTTCTATTTAAAGCATTTTTTCGTAAATTCAGCAAAAAATGAGAAAATCCTAGGTCAAAACTTCGAAAAAGAGGCGATTCCGCCTATTCACTACGGAAATTTCAGCCTCGTGGGCTTATATTTTACGAGATACAGCCATTTAAAGATTTCAAATTCGTTTACATAGAAAAAAAAATTTCAAAACTACCGTCGTTACTAAAAATACGATTGTAATTAAAATTTTGAATGAGAACTCTTCAATTTAAAGCATTTTTTCGTAAATTCAACTAAAAAATGAGAAAATCTTAGGTCAAAACTTCGGGAAAAAGAGGCGATTCCCGTCTATTCACTTCGGAAATTTCAGCCTCGTAGGGCTTATATTTTTCGAGATACAGCCATTTTAAGATTTTAATTTCGTTTACATAGTAAAAAACAATCAAAACTACCGTCGTTACTTAAAAATCGATTGTAATTAAAATTTTGAATGAGAACTCTTCTATTTAAAGCATTTTTTCGTAAATTCAGCAAAAAATGAGAAATGCCTAGGTCAAAATTTCGAAAAAAGAGGCGATTCCCGTCTATTCACTATGGAAATTTCAGCCTCGTAGGGCTTATATTTTACGAGATACAGCCATTTAAAATTTCACTTCGTTTACATAGAAAAATATCAAAACTACTGTCGTTACTAAAACACGATTGTAATTTCACATTTTGAATGAGAACTCTTCTATTTAAAGCATTTTTCGTAAATTCAGCAAAAAATGAGAAAAATCCTAGGTCAAAATCTTCTCTGAAAAAGAGGCGATTCCTGTCTATTCACTACGGAAATTTCAGCCTCGTAGGGCTTATATTTTACGAGATACATCCATTTAAAGATTTTATTTTTGTTTACATAGTAAAAAACAATCAAAACTACCGTTGGTACTAAAAATACGATTGTAATGAAAATTTTGAATGAGAACTCTTCTATTGAAAGCATTTTTTCGTAAATTCAACAAAAAATGAGAAAATCCTAGGTCAAAACTTCGAAAAAAGAGGCGATTCCTGCCCATTCACTACGGAAATTTCAGCCCCTGTAGGGCTTATATTTACGAGATACAGCCATTTTAAAGATCACCTCTGCTTTACATAGTAAAAACAATCAAACTACCGTCGTTACTAAAATACGATTGTAATTAAAATTTTGAATGAGAACTCTTCTTCTATTTAAAGCATTTTTTCGTAAATTCAACAAAAAATGAGAAAATCCTAGGTTAAAACTTCGAAATAAGAGGCGATTCCCGTCTATTCACTACGGAAATTTCAGCCTCGTAGAGCTTATATTTTACGCAATACAGCCATTTAAAAATTTCAATTTCGTTTACATAGAAAAAAACATCAAACTACCGTCGTTACTAAAATACGATTGTAATTAAATTTTTAATGAACTCTTCATTTGAAGCATTTTTCGTAAATTAAAAATGAAAAATTCCTAGGTAAAACTTCGAAAAAAGAGGCGATTCCCGTCTATTCACTACGGAAATTTCAGCCTCGTAGCGCTTATATTTTACGAGATACAGCCATTTAAAGATTTCAATTTCGTTTACATAGAAAAAAAATATCAAAACTACCGTCGTTACTAAAACACGATTGTAATTAAAATCTTTGAATGAGAACTTTTCTATTTAGCATTTTTTCGAAAATCTGGCAAAAAATGAGAAAATCCTAGGTCAAAACTTCTGAAAAAGAGGCGATTCCTCATATTCACTACGGAAATTTCAGCCTGTATCGCTTATATTTTTATATGCCATTTAAAGATTTCAATTCTCTTTCGTTTACATAGAAAAATATCAAAACTACCGTCGTTACTTAATAATACGATTGTAGTTAAAATTTTGAATGAGAACTTTCTATTTAAAGCATTTTTTCTTGTAAATTCAATAAAAATGAGAAAAATCTTAGGTCAAAACTTAGGAAAGAGGCGATTCCAGTCTATTCACTTCACATGGAAATTTAGCTTGTTGGGCTTATATTTCACGAGATGTTTCATTTAAAGATTTCACTTCGTTTATATAGAAAACAATCAAACTAATGTCGTTACTAAAAATACGATTGTAATTAAAATTTTGAATGAGAACTCTTCTATTTAAAGCATTTTCTCGTTAATTCAGCAAAAAATGAGAAAATCGTAGGTGAAAACTTCGAAAAAAGAGGCGATTCCCGTCTATTTACTACGGAAATTTCAGCCTCGTAGGGCTTATATTTTACGAGATACAGCCATTTAAATATTTCAATTTCGTTTATATAGTAAAAATAATCAAACTACCGTCGTTACTAAAAATACGATTGTAATTAAAATTTTGAATGAGAACTCTTCTATTTAAAGCAATTTATCGTAAATTCAGCAAAAAATTAAAAAATCCTATGGTCAAAAATTCGAAGAAAGAGGCCATTCCCGTCTATTCACTAGGAAACAGCAGCTCGTAGGGTTTATATTTTACGAGATACAGCCATTTAAAGATTTCAATTTCTAGTTTACATAGTAAAAACAATCAAAACTACCGTCGTTACTAAAAATACGATTGTAATTAAAATTTTGAATGAGAACTCTTCATTTAAAGCATTTTTCAAATTCAGCAAAAAATTAAAAATCCTAGGTCAAATCTCGAAAAAAAGAGGCGATTCCTGTCTATTAACTATGGAAATTTAGCCTCGTAGGGCTTATATTTTACGAGATACAGCCATTTAAATATTTCCAATTTCTGCTTTCATATAGAAAAAAATATCAAAACTACTGTCGTTACTAAAAATACGATTGTAATTAAAATTTGAATGAGAACTCTTCTATTTACATTTTTCGTAACTAGCAAAATTAAAAATCCTTAGGTCAAAACTTCGGAAAAGAGGCGATTCCCGTCTATTAACTATGGAAATTTCAATTGTAGGGCTTATATTTTACGAGATACAGCCATTTAAAGATTTCAAATTGTTTACATAGAAAAAATATCAAAACTACTGTCGTTACTAAAAATACGATTGTAATTTAAAATGAATGAGAACTCTTATTTAAAGCATTTTTTCGTAAATTTAATAAAATGAGAAAATCCTAGGTTAAAACTTCTGAAATATAGTAAGATTCTCGTCTATTCACTACGGAAATTTCAGCCTCGTAGAGCTTATATTTTACGCAATAATACAGCCATTTAAAAATTTCACCTCGTTTCATATAGAAAAATATCAAAACTACCGTCGTTACTAAAAATACGATTGTAATTAAAATTTAATGAGAAATCTTTCTATTTAAAGCATTTTTCGTAAATTCAACAAAATGAAAAATTCCTAGGTCAAAACTTCTGGAAAGAGGCGATTCCTGTCTATTCACTACGGAAACAGTCTCTGTAGCGCTTTTATATTTTACGAGATACAGCCATTTAAAGATTTCCACTCATTTACATAGAAAAAATATCAAAACTACTGTCGTTACTAAAACACGATTGTAATTAAAATTTTGAATGAGAACTCTTTCTATTTAAAGCATTTTTCGTAAATTCAGCAAAAATGAGAAAATCTAGGTCAAAACTTCGAAAAAAGAGGCGATTCCCGTCTATTCACTACGGAAATTTCAGCCTCGTAGGGCTTATATTTTACGAGATACAGCCATTTAAATATTTCAATTTCGTTTACATAGTAAAAAACAATCAAAACTACCGTCGTTACTAAAAATACGATTGTAATTAAAATTTTGAATGAGAACTCTTTCATTTAAAGCATTTTTTCGTAAATTCAGCAAAAAATTAAAAAATCCTAGGTCAAAACTTCGAAAAAAGAGGCGATTCCCGTCTATTAACTATGGAAATTTCAGCCTCGTAGGGCTTATATTTTACGAGATACAGCCATTTAAAGATTTACCGTTTACATAGAAAAAAATATCAAAACTACTGTCGTTACTAAAATACGATTGTAATTAAAATTTTAAATGAGAACTCTTCATTTAAAGCATTATTTCGTAATTCAACAAAAATGAAAAATCTTAGTCAAAAGCTTCTGAAAAAGAGGCGATTCCTGTCTATTCACTACGGAAATTTGGTGAGCCTCGTAGCGCTTATATTTTACGAGATACAGCCATTTAAAGATTTCAATTTCGTTTACATAGAAAAAATATCAAACTACCGTCAGCATTAAAAAAACAATGATTGTAATTAAAATTTTGAATGAGAACTCTTCTATTTAAAGCATTTTTCGTAAATTCAGTAAAAATGAGAAAATCCTAGGTCAAAACTTCGAAAAAGAGGCGATTCCTGTCTATCTACTACGGAAATTTCAGCTTCGTATCGCTTATTTTCGAGATACAGCCATTTAAAGATTTCAATTGCTTTACATAGTATAAAACAATCAAAACTACCGTCGTTACTAATAATACGATTGTAATTAAAATTTTGAATGAGAACTCTTCTATTTAAAGCATTTTTTCGTAAATTCAACAAAAAATGAGAAAATCCTTGGTCAAAACTTCGAAAAAAGAGGCGATTCCAGTCTATTCACTACGGAAATTTCAGCTTCGTAGGGCTTATATTTCACGAGATACAGCCATTTAAAGATTTCACTCCCCGTTTACATAGAAAAACAATCAAAACTAACCGTCGTTACTAAAAATACGATTGCTGTAATTAAAATTTTGAATGAGAACTCTTTATTTAAAGCATTTTTCGTAAATTCAGCAAAAATGAGAAAATCGTAGGTCAAAACTTCGAAAAAAGAGGCGATTCCCGTCTATTCACTACGGAAATTTCAGCCCTGTAGGGCTTATATTTTACGAGATACAGCCATTTAAATATTTCAATTTCGTTTACATAGTAAAAAAAAATCAAAACTACTGTCGTTACTAAAAATACGATTGTAATTAAAATTTTGAATGAGAACTCTTCATTTTAAAGCATTTTTTCGTTAATTCAGCAAAAATGAGAAAAATCTAGGTCAAACTGAAAAAGAGGCGATTCCCGTCTATTCACTACGGAAATTTAGCCTCGTAGGGCTTATATTTCCAGGAGATACAACATTTAAATATTTCCAATTTCGTTTACATAGAAAAATATCAAAACTACCGTCGTTACTAAAAATACGATTGTAATTAAAATTTTGAATGAGAACTCTTCTATTTAAAGCATTTTTTCGTAAATTCAACAAAAAATGAGAAAATCCTAGGTCAAAACTTCGAAAAAAGAGGCGATTCCTGTCTATTCACTACGGAAATTTAGCCTCGTAAGGCTTATATTTTATGAGATACAGCCATTTATATATTTCAATTTCGTTTACATAGAAAAAAATATCAAAACTACCGTCGTTACTAAACGTAATTGTAATTAAAATTTTGAATGAGAACTTCTATTTAATGCATTTTTTCAAACTAACAAAATGAGAAAAATCCTAGGTCAAAACTTCGAAAAAGAGGTATGATTCTGTCTATTTACTAGGGAAATTTTAGCCTCGTAGGGCTTATATTTTTCGGAGACAGCCATTTAAATATTTCCACTGATTACATAGTAAAACAATCAAAACTACTGTCGTTACTATAAATATGATTGTAATTAAAATTTTGAATGAGAACTCTTCTAGTTAAAGCATTTTTTTTCGTAAATTCAGCAAAAATTAAAAATCCTAGGTCAAAACTTCAAGAAAGAGGCGATTCGTCTATTCACTATGGAAATTTCAGCCTGTAGGGCTTATATTTTACGAGATACAGCCATTTAAAGATTTCAATTTCTGGGCACATAGTAAAAACAATCAAAACTACTGTCGTTACTAAAAATACGATTGTAATTTAAATTTTGAATGAGAACTCTTCTATTTAAAGCATTTTTCGTAAATTCATAAAATGAGAAACTCCTAGGTCAAAACTCGAAAAAGAGGCAATTTCGTCTTTTCACTACGGAAATATCAGCCTCGTAGGTTTATAGTTATCGAGATACAGCCATTTAAAGATTTCAATTTCGTTTATATAGTAAAAAATAATCAAAACTACCGTCGTTACTAAATATACGATTGTAATTAAAATTTTAGATGAGAACTCTTCTATTTGAAGCAATTTTTCCTAAAATCAACAAAATGAGAAAATCCTAGGTCAAAACTTCGAAAAAAGAGGCGATTCTATTCATTCACTACGAAATTAACTGTAGGGCTTATATTTTGATGAGATACAGCCATTAAAAGATTTCACCTCGTGTACATAGTAAAAACAATTAAAATCACTGTCGTTACTAAAAATACGATTGTAATTAAAATTTTAAATGAGAACTCTTCTATTTAAAGCATTTTTCGTAAATTCAGCAAAACAGAAAATCCTAGGTCAAAACTTCGGGAAAGAGGCGATACCTGTTCATTCACTATGGAAATTTCAGCCTCGTAGGGCTTATATTTTACGAGATACAGCCATTTAAAGATTTCAATTTCGTTTACATAGAAAAAAAATATCAAAACTACCGTCGTTATTACAAATACGATTGTAATTAAAATTTTGAATGAGAACTCTTCTATTTAAAGCATTTTTTCGTAAATTCAGCAAAAATGAGAAACTCAGGTCAAAATCCTCGAAAAAGAGGCAGTTCCTGTCTATTCACTACGGAAATTTCAGCCTCGTAGGGCATATATTTTTTGAGATACAGCCATTTAAAGATTTCAATTTAGTTTATGTAGTAAGAGTAATGCAAGACTGCTGTCGTTACTATAAATACGATTGGAATTAAAATTTTTAATGAGAACTCTTCTATTTAAAGCATTTTTCGTGAATTCAATAAAATGAAAAATCCAGTCAAAACTTCGAAGAAAGAGGCGATTCCCGTCTATTCACTATGAAAATTTCAGCCTCGTAGGGCTTATATTTTACGAGATACAGCCATTAAAAGATTTTAATTTCGTGTACATAGTAAAAAACAATCAAAACTACCGTCGTTACTATAAATACGATTGTAATTAAAATTTTGAATGAGAACTCTTCTATTTAAAGCATTTTCTCGTAAATTCAGCAAAAAATGAGAAAATCCTATGTCAAAACTTTGAAAAAAGAGGCAATTCCCGTCTATTCACTACGGAAATTTCAGCCTCGTAGGGCTTAAATTTTTTGAGATACAGCCATTTAAAGATTTCAATTTCGTTTACATAGTAAAAGACAATCAAAACTACCGTCGTTACTATAAATACGATTGTAATTAATATTTTGAATGAGAACTCTTCTATTTAAAGCATTTTTCGTAAATTCAGCAAAAATGAGAAAATCCTAGGTCAAACTTCTCTGAAAAGCAGGCGATTTCGTCTATTCACCTTAAATTTAGCTTCCTGTAGGGCTCTATTTTACAAGATACAGCCATTTGTACTTCACTCTGTTTACATAGAAAAAAACAATCAAAACTATCGTCGTTACTAAAAAAATACGATTTAATAAAATTTAATGAGAACTCTTCATTTAAAGCATTTTTCGTAAATCTAGCAAAAATGAGAAAATCGTAGGTCAAAACTTCGAAAAAGAAAAGATTCTGTCTATTCAATTACGGAAATTTCAGCCTCGTAGGCTTATATTTACGAGATACAGCCATTTAAATATTTCAATTCTGTTTACATAGTAAAACAATCAAAACTACCGTCGTTACTAAAAATACGATTGTAATTAAAAATTTTGAATGAGAACTCTTCTATTTGTAAAGCATTTTTCAAAACCAGCAAAAATTAAAAATTCTAGGTCAAAACTGCAAAAAGAGGCGATTCCTGTCTATTAACTATGGAAATTTACCCTGTAGGGCTTTATATTTTACGAGATGTTTCATTTGAAAGATTTCAATTTCGTTTACATAGAAAAAATATCAAAACTACTGTCGTTACTAAAAATACGATTGTAATTTTAAATTTTGAATGAGAACTCTTCTATTTAAAGCATTTTTCGTTAATCGGCAAAAATGAGAAAATCTTAGGGTCAAAACTTCGAAAAAGAGGCGATTCCGTCTATTCACTACGGAAATTTCAGAGCCTCGTAGGGGCTTATATTTTACGAGATAAGCTTAATAAAGATTTCACCTCGTTTATATAGTAAAACAATCAAAACTACTGTCGTTACTAAAAATACGATTGTAATTAAATGAATGAGAACTTTCTATTTAAAGTATTTTTTCGTAAATTCAACAAAATGAGAAAACTTAGGTCATAAACTTCGAAAAAAGAGGCGATTCCCGTCTATTCCACTACGGAAATTTAGCTCGTAGGCTTATATTTTATGAGATACAGCCATTTAAATTATTTCAATTTCTTTGCTTTTACATAGAAAAAAAAATATCAAAACCAACAACATTAAAATACGATTGTAATTAAAATCTGAATGAGAACTCTCTATTTCAAAGCATCTTTCTCGTAACCAACAAAAACGAGAAAACTTAGGTCAAACTGAAAAAAGAGGCGATTCCTGTCTATTCACGTTACGGAAATTTAGCCTCGTAAGGCTTATATTTTATGAGATATGTTTCATTTAAATATTTCAATTTGTTTACATAGAAAAATATCAAACTACTGTCGTTACTAAAAATACGATTGTAATTAAATTTTGAATGAGAACTCTTCTATTTAATGCATTTTTTCGTAAATTCAACAAAAATGAGAAAATCTCAGTCAAAACTTCGAAAAAGAGGCGATTCTCGTCTATTTACTAGGAAATTTAGCCTGTAGGGCTTATTTTTCGAGATACAGCCATATTTGAAGATTTCAATTTCGTTAATATAGTAAACAATCAAAACTACCGTCGTTACTAAAATACGATTGTAATTTAAATTTTGAATGAGAACTTTCTATTTAAAGCATTTTTTCGTAAATTTAAACAGTAACCAGTCAAACTTCGAAGAAAGAGGCGATTCCTGTCTATTCACTATGGAAATCACTTAGGCTGAGACATGAGATACAGCCATTAAAAGATTTCAATTTGCTTACATAGTAAAAATAATCAAAATCACTGTCGTTACTAAAATACGATTGTAATTAAAATTTTGAAATCGAGAACTCTCTTCATTTTTAAAAAGCATTTTTTTTCGTAAATCTTGAAGCAAAAAATTCGAAACTTAGACAAACTTCGAAAAAGAGGCGATTCCTGCTCCAGTACACTACGGAAATTTCAGCCTCGTAGCTTATATTTTACGATACAGCCATATTTAAAGATTTCAATTTCGCTTACATAGTAAAAACAATCAAAACTACCGTCGTTACTAAAAATACGATTGTAATTAAAATTTTGAATAAGAACTCTTCTATTTAAAGCATTTTTTCAAAATTTAACAAAAAATGAAAATCCTAGGTCAAACTCTGGAAAATAGAGGCGATTCCTGTCTATTCACTACGGAAATTTCAGCCTGTAGGGCTAATATTTTACGATACAGCCATTTAAAGATTTCAATTTCGTTTACATAGTAAAAACAATCAAAACTACTCGTCGTTACTAAAAATACGATTGTAATTAAAATTTTGAATGAGAACTCTTCTATTTAAAGCATTTTTTCGTAAATTCAACAAAAAATGAGAAAATCCTAGGTCAAAACTTCGAAAAAAGAGGCGATAACCGTCTATTAACTACGGAAATTTCAGCCTCGTAGGGCTTATATTTTACGAGATACAGCCATTTAAAGATTTCAATTTCGTTTACATAGAAGAAAATATCAAAACTACCGTCGTTACTAAAAATACTGATTGTAATTAAATTTTGAATGAGAACTTATTTAAAGCATTTTTCGTAAATTCAGCAAAAATGAGAAAACTTAGGTCAAAACTTCGAAAAAGAGGCGATTCCTAATCTATTCACTACGGAAATTGCAGTCTCGTAGGGCTTATATTTTACTTTTATACAGCCATTAAAAAGATTTCAATTTCGGTTACATAGTAAGAAACAATCAAAACTACCGTCGTTACTAAAAATACGATTGTAATTAAAATTTTGAATGAGAACTCTTCTATTTAAAGCATTTTTTCGTAAATTCAGCAATAATTGAGAAAATCCTAGGTCAAAACTTCGAAAAAAGAGGCGATTCCCGTCTATTCAATTATGGAAATTTCAGCCTGTAGGGCTTATATTTAACGAGATACAGCCATTAAAAAGATTTCAATTTCGTGTACATAGTAAAAATAATCAAAACTACTGTCGTTACTAAAAACACGATTGTAATTAAAATTTTGAATGAGAACTCTTTCTATTTACATTTTTTCTTTTAATTCAACAAAAAATGAGAAAATCCTAGGTCAAAACTTCTGAAAAAAGAGGCTATTCCTGGGTCTATTCACTCCGAAAATTTAGCCTCGTAGGGCTTATATTTTACGAGATACAGCCATTAAAAGATTTCAATTTCGTGTACATAGTAAAAAACAATCAAAAACTACCGTCAAGCTTAAAAATACGATTGTAATTAAAATTTTGAATGAGAACTCTTCTATTTAAAGCATTTTTTCGTAATTCACAAAAATTGAAAATCCTAGGTCAAAACTTCAAAAGAGGCGCCTGGTCTATACACTATTACGGAAATTTCAGCCTGTAGGGCTTATATTTTACGAGATACAGCCATTTAAAGATTTCAATTTCTGCTTATATAGTAAAAAACAATCAAAACTACTGTCGTTACTAAAAATACGATTGTAATTAAAATTTCACACAAGAACTCTTCTATTTAAAGCATTTTTTCGTACCAACAAAAATGAGAAAATCCTAGGTCAAACTGAAAATAGAGGCGATTCCTCAGTCTATTCACTACGGAATTTCAGCCTGTAGGCCATTATTTTACGAGATACAGCCATTTAAAATTTCAATTTCGTTTATAGTAAAACAATCAAAACTACTGTCGTTACTAAAAATATGGATTGTAATTAAAATTTTGAATGAGAACTCTTTCTATTTTAAAGCATTTTTCGTAACCAACAAAAACAGAGAAAATCCTAGGTCAAAACTTCGAAAAAGAGGCGATAACCGTCTATTAACTACGGAAATTTCAGCCTCGTAGGGCTTATATTTTACGAGATACAGCCATTTAAAGATTTCAATTTCGTTTAAATAGAAGAAACAATCAAAACTACCGTCGTTACTAAAAATACGATTGTAATTAAAATTTTGAATGAGAACTCTTCTATTTAAAGCATTTTTTCGTAAATTCAGCAATAATTGAGAAAATCCTAGGTCAAAACTTCGAAAAAAGAGGCGATTCCCGTCTATTCACTATGGAAATTTCAGCCTCGTAGGGCTTATATTTTACGAGATACAGCCATTAAAAGATTTCAATTTCGTGTACATAGTAAAAAACAATCAAAACTACCGTCGTTACTAAAAATACGATTGTAATTAAAATTTGAACAAAATCCTTCTATTTGCTGCATTTTTTCGTAAACTAACAAAAAATGAGAAAATCCTAGGTCAAAACGTGAAAAAAAGAGGCGATTCCCTGGGTCTATTCATAATTACTGGAAATTTCTCAGCCCTGTAGGGCTTATATTTTACGAGATACAGCTATTTAATATTGAATTTTGTTATATAGAAAATTTAAAAGTACTGCTGTTACTAAAACTACGATTGTAATTAAAATTTTGAATGAAAACTTTCTGACTTAAAGCGCATTTTTGTAAATTCAAAATGAGAAAAATCCTAGGTCAAAACTTCTTCTGAAAAAGAGGCGATTCTGCCTATTCACTACGGAAATTTCAGCTCGTAGGGCTTATATTTCATGAGATACAGCTTTACAAAATTTAATTCCTGCTTATATAGTAAAAACAATCAAAACTACTGTCGTTACTAAAATACGATTGTAATTAAAATTCAATGAGAACTCTTCATTTAAAGCATTTTTTCGTAAATTCAGCAAAAAATGAGAAAATCCTAGGTCAAACTTCTGAAAAAGAGGCGATTCCTGTCTATTTACCATGCGGAAATTTCAGCCTCGTAGGGATTATATTTTCGAGATACAGCCATTTTAATATTTCACCTTGCTTACATAGTAAAAACAATCAAAACTACTGTCGTTACTTTTAAAATCGATTGTAATTAAAATTTTGAATGAGAACTCTTCTATTTGTAATTTTTGTAAATTCAGCAAAAATGAGAAAACTTAGGTCAAATTTCGAAAAAGAGGCGATTCCCGTCTATTCACTATGGAAATTTCAGCCTGTAGGGCTTATATTTTACGAGATAAGGCTATTAAAAGAATTCAATTTTGTGTACATAGTAAAAATAATTAAAGCTACTGTCGTTACTAAAAATACGATTGTAAAAAATTTGAATGAGAACCCATTTTAAAGCATTTTTCGTAAATTCAACAAAAAAATGAGATAACCCTAGGTCAAAACTTCTTGAAAGAGGCGATTCCCGTCTATTCACTATTACGGAAATTTTAGCCTCGTAGGGCTTATATTTTACGATATAAGCCATTTAAAATTTCAATTTGCTTACATAGAAAAATATCAAAACTACTGTCGTTACTGAAAATACGATTGTAATTAACATTTTGAATGAGAACTCTTCTATTTTAAAGCATTTTTTCGTAACCAGCAAAAATGAGAAATCCTAGGTCAAAACTTCGAAAAAGAGGCGATTCCCGTCTATTCACTACGGAAATTTCAGCCTCGTAGGGCTGTATATTTTACGAGATACAGCCAATAAAGATTTCAATTTCGTTTACATAGAAAAAATTTAAAACTACCGTCGTTACTAAAGCTACGATTGTAATTAAAATTTTGAATGAGAACTCTTCAGTTTAAAGCATTTTTTCGTAAATTCAACAAAAAATGAGAAAATCCTAGGTCAAAACTTCGAAAAAAGAGGCGATTCCCGTCTATTCACTACGGAAATTTGCATTCGTAGGGATTATATTTTCGAGATACAGCCATTCTTAATATTTCAATTTCGTTTCACATAGTAAAAACAATCAAAACTACCGTCGTTACTTTTTAAAAATCGATTGTAAATTAAAATTTTAATGAGAAACTTTTCATTTAAAGCATTTTTCGTAAATTCAGCAAAAAATGAGAAATGGTAGGTCAAAATTTCGAAAAAGAGGCGATTCCCGTCTATTCACAAATTTTTTTGAAATTTCAGCCTGTAGGCTTATATTTTACGAGATACAGCCATAAAAGATTTAATTTTTGTGTACTATAGTAAAATAATTAAAGCATTGCCGTTACTTAAAAACGATTGTAAAAAAATTTTGAATGAGAATTTTATTTAAAGCATTTTTTTCGTAATTCAACAAAAATGAGATAACCCTAGGTCAAAACTTTTGCAAAAAGAGGCGATTCCCGTCTATTCACAACGGAAATTTCAGTCCGTAGGCTTATATTTTACGAGATACAGCCATTTAAAATTTCAATTTCGTTTACATAGAAAAAATATCAAAACTACTGTCGTTACTAAAAATACGATTGTAATTTAATATTTTTGAATGAGAACTCTTCATTTGAAAGCTACTCTTTCTGTAAAATTCAGCAAAATGAGAAAATCCTAGGTCAAAATCTCTTGAAAAAGAGGTGCAGATCTCTGTCTATTCACTACGGAAATTTCTAGCCTGTAGGGCTTATATTTTACGAGATACAGCCATTTAAAGATTTCACCTCGTTTACATAGAAAAATATCAAACTACTGTCGCTACTAAAAATACGATTGTAATTAAAATTTTGAATGAGAACTCTTTCTATTTAAAGCATTTTTCAAAATTCAGCAAAAAATGAAAAAACCCCAGGTAAAAACCCCGAAAAAGAGGCGTTTCCCCGTCATTCACTACGGAAATTTCAGCCCGTGGGGCTTATTTTTTAGAGATACACCCATTTAAAGAATTAAATTTCTTAATAGAAAAAAAATCAAAACTACGTCGTTACTAAAAAAGATTGTAATAAAAATTTTGAAAGAATCTTTTTAAAGCTTTTTTTCAAATTTAAGCAAAATGAGAAAACCGGTAAAAATTTCTAAAAAAGGGGGATTTTTCATTCACTATGGAAATTTCTTCTGTGGGGTTTATATTTAAGAGATAACCATTGATTTTTTTTGGTAATAGAAAAAAATAACAAACTACTGCACTAAAAATAGGGGATTGAATTTAAAATTTAAAAAAGAACTTTTCATTTAAAGCATTTTGTAAATTCAGCAAAAATGAAAAAATTAGGTCAAAACTTGAAAAAGGGTTTTTTGTTATTCACTAGGAATTTTCAGCCTGTGGGGCATTTTTTTCGAGATACACCCTTTAAAGATTTCATTTGTTTATATAGTAAATTACAAAACTACGTGTTACTAAAAATACGATAGT
>CAXIVR010000015.1:1363299-1390993 GCA_964035755.1 Teleogryllus oceanicus
AATTGAAGTTTTTAAATGGCTGTATCTCGTAAACTATGCCCCTAAATAAATTTTCCCTTAGTGAATAGAGGGGAATCGCCCCCTTTTTTCAATTTTTCCCCTAGAACTTTCTTTTTTTGTGAATTTACGAAAAATGTTTTAAAAGGGAAGAGTTTTTTTTTAAAATTTTAATTACAATCGTTTTTTTTGAAAAGGGATTTTGATTTTTTTTTACTATGAAAAAAATTAAATCTTTAAATGGCGGGGACCAACCCACGCCCCCCACGAGGCTAAAATTTCCATAGGAAAAGAGGGGAATCCCCTTTTTTTCAAGTTTTGACCTGGGTTTTTCTTTTTTGGTTGAATTTACAAAAAATGCTTGTAAAAATTCCCCAAAAAACTGTTTTTTTTAGTAACGACGGTAGTTTTGATTTTTTTTTTAAAAAGTAAACAAAATTTGGGAAATTTTTAAATGGCGGGATCTCTTTAACTATAACCCCCAAAAGGCTAAAATTTGTAAATAGAGGGGAATCGCCTTTTTTTTAAAATTTTTGCCCTGGGATTTTTCTAAATTTTTTGCTGAATTTACGAAAAATTTTTTTAAATAGAAGAGTTCTTTTTTCAAAATTTTAATTAAAATTTGGTTTTTTTAAAACGACGGTAGTTTTGATTTTTTTTTACTATGAAAAACAAAATTGAAATCTTTAAATTGTATTCGAAAACTAAACCCCTTACGAGGCTGAAATTTAAGTAAATAGAGGGAATGCCTTTTTTGAAGTTTTGACCTAGGATTTCCAATTTTTTGGGCTGAATTTAAAAAAAATGTTTAAATAGAAGAGTTCTTTAAAAATTTTAATTAAATCGTTTTTTTTGTAACACGGTAGTTTTGTTTATTTTTACTATGTAAACAAAATTTGGAAATCTTTAAATTTTATTTTGTAAACTATCCCTTACGAGGCTAAATTTTCCCTTAGTGAATAGAGGAACCCCTTTTTTTTTTCAAAGTTTTGACCTAGGATTTTCTTTTTTTGTTGAATTTAAAAAAATCCTTTAAATAAAAGAGTTCTTTTAAAAATTTTTAATTACAATCTTTTTTTTTGAAACGAGGGTTATTTTATTTTTTTTTTACTATGAAAACAAAATTAAAATTTTTTAAAGGCTGTATCTCGTAAACTAAAGCCCTACGAGGCTAAAATTTTCCATATTTAAAAGACGGAACCCTTTTTCGAAGTTTTACCTGGGATTTTAAATTTTTTGCTAAAATTAAAAAAAGGGGAAAATAAAATTTTTTTTCAAATTTTTTAATTACAATCGTTTTTTTTGTAACGACGGTTTTTGTTTATTTTTACTTTAAAAAAAAGGGAAATCAAAAATTTTCTTTTCGAAAAACTATGCCCACGAGGCTGAAATTTCCATAGTGAAAGACGGAATCCCCTTTTTTTCGAAGTTTTGACCTGGGATTTTCTCTTTTTTTGCTGAATTTAGGGTGTTTTTAAATAGAAGAGTTCTTTTAAAATTTTTTAAAATTAACCGTATTTTTGTAACGAGGTATTTTTGGATTTTTTTTATATGTAAACAAATTGAAATTTTAAATGGTTTATCTCAAAATTAAACCCCCATGAGGCTGAAATTTCCATAGTAAAAGACGGGAATCCCCCTTTTTTTCAAAGTTTTGACCAGTTTTTCTTTTTTGGGCTGAATTTAGAAAAATGCTTAAAAAGAAATTTTTCCCCCTTTTTCTTTAATTACAATCGTTTTTTTTTAAAAACGACTTATTTTTTTTTATTTTTTACTATGTAAACGAAATTAAAATTTTTAAAAATGGTTGTTTTCTAAAATTAAAAGCCCTGGGCTAAATTTTCCCCAGTGAATAGACGGGAATCGCTTTTTTTCGAAGTTTTGCCGGGTTTTTTCTTTTTTTGGCTAAATTTTAAAAAAAAAAAAGGGTTTTAAAATTAGAAGAGTTCTTTTTAAAAATTTTAATTACAATCGTTTTTTTGAAACGACGGTAGTTTTGATTTTTTTTTACTATGAAAAACAAAATTAAATTTTTTAAATGGTTGTATTCGTAAACTAAAGGGCCCTACGAGGCTAAAATTTTTATGGGAAAAGAGGAATCGCCTTTTTTTAGAATTTTTGACCTGGGATTTTAAATTTTTGGGCTAAATTTTAGAAAAATGTTTTAAAAGAAGAGTTCTTTTTCAAAATTTTAATTACAATCGTTTTTTTTGTAACGAGGGGTAGTTTTGTTTATTTTTTATTTGAAAACAAAATTTGGAAATCTTTAAATGGCTTATCTTTAAATTATCCCCCTACGGGAAAAAAATTTTCCAAGTAAATAAAAAACCGTTTCTTTTTCAAAGTTTTGACCTGGGATTTTCTTTTTTGTTAAATTTTACGAAAAATGAAATGAAGAGTTCTTTTCAAAATTTTAATTACAAGGGTATTTTTTAAACGACGGTATTTTGATTTTTTTTTACTTTTAAACAAAATTGAAATTTAAATGGCAAAAAGCCCTAGAGGCTGAAATGTCCATAGTGAATGGAGGGGAATAGGCCTTTTTCGAAGGACCTAGGTTTTCCCAAATTTTTTGGCCCGAATTTACAAAAAATGCTTAAAAAGAAAGTTCCCCCTTCCCAAAATTTTAATTACAATCGTATTTTTGTAACGACGGTAGTTTTGATTTTTTTTTACTATGTAAACAAAATTTGGGAAGTTTTTTAAATAGCTGTATCCGTAAACTAAAAGCCCTACGAGGCTAAAATTTTCCCCAGTGAATAGAGGGGAAACCGCTCCTTTTAATTTTTGCCCCAGAATTTTCATTTTTTGCAAAATTTACAAAAAATGCTTAAAATAGAAGAGAAAATTTTTAATTACAATCGTATTTTAGAAACGACGGTAGTTTAGATTTTTTTTTTACTATGTAACAAAATTGAAATTTTAAACTGTATTAAAAACTACTTTCTACGAGGCTGAAATTTCCATAGTGAAGAGACGGGAATCGCTTTTTTCTGGAAAAGTTAAACGAAAAATGCTTAAAATTTGGAAGTAGGTTTTCCCAAATTTTTTGGCTGAATTTAGAAAAATGCTTAAAAAGAAAGTTCTCCTTCAAAATTTTAATTACAATCGTTTTTTTAGTAACGATTGCTTTTTGATTTTTTTTTACTTTTAAACGAAAAATTTTTAAATAGTTGTATTTGTAAACTATAAGCCCTACGAGGCTAAAATTTTCCCAGTGAATAGAGGGGAATCCCCTTCTTTTTGGGAAGTTTTGCCCTAGAACTTTCTCTTTTTTGAAAAATTTACAAAAAATGTTTTAAAAATAGAAGAGTTCTTTAAAATTTTTAATTACAATTTTTTAGAAACGACGGTAGTTTAGATTTTTTTTATTTATGTAAAAAAATTTAAAATTTTAAATGGCTGTATCTCGTAAACTAAACCCCCCATGAGGCTAAATTTTAAAAGGAAGAGAGGGAAGTTTTTTTTTCAAGTTTTGACCGGGATTTTCTTTTTTGCGGGAATTTTAAAAATGCTTAAATAGAAGAGTTCTCCTTAAAAATTTTAATTACAACTTATTTTTAGTAACGACGGTAGTTTTGATTTTTTTTTACTATGTCAACAAAATTAAATTTTTAAATGGCTGATCTCAATCTATAAGCCCAACAAAGGCGGGAAATTTTCCCAGTAAAAGAGGGAATCGCTTTTTTTTTCAAGTTTTCATTTAGGTTTTCTTTTTTTGCTGAATTTACAAAAAATGCTTTAAATAGAAGAGTTTTTTTTCAAAATTTTAATTACAACCGTTTTTTAAACAAGGTAGTTTGATTTTTTTTACTATGTAAAAAAATTTGGGAAATTTTAAATTTACTGTAAAGGTAACCCCTACAGGCTAAATTTCTATAGTAAATAGGGGGGAACGTTTTTTTAGAATTTTTGCCCTTGACTTTAAATTTTTTGGAATTTACAAAAAATGTTTTAAAAAGAAGATTTCTTTTTAAAAAATTTTAATTAAAACCAAATTTTTTGAAAAGACGGTAGTTTTGATGATTATTTACTATGAAAAACGAAATGGAAATCTTTAAATGGCTCTTTTTTAAACCAGGCCCCTCGGGGTTAAAAATTTCCATAGTGAATAGACAGGAATCCCCTTCCCCTTTTTTCAAAGTTTTAACTAGGTTTTTTCTTTTGTTGAATTTACAAAAAATGCTTTAAATAGAAGAGTTCTCATTAAATTTTTTAATTAAAACCGATTTTTTGTAACGAGGGTAGTTTGTTTATTTGTTACTTAAAACGCAAGGGAAAATCTAAAAAAGGGCTGTATCTCGAAACCAAAAGCCCTAGGGCTAAATTTTCCATAGTGAAGAGACGGGAATCCCCTCTTTTTCGGAAGTTTTCACCTAGGATTTTCTTTTTTCCCGAAATTAAAAAAAATGTTTTTAAATAGAAGAGTTCTCATTAAAATTTTTTAAAATTACAATCTTTTTTTTGTAAAAAAATTTTGATTTTTTGTTCCCAAAAACCAAGGGAAATCTTTAAATGGCTGACCCTGAAAAACCCTACGGGGCCCAAAATTTTAATGAAGAGAGGGGAATCCCCTCTTTTTCGAATTTTTAAATTGGGTTTTTCTCTTTTTTTGCTAAATTTTCGAAAAAAATCCTTTAAATAGAAGAGTTTTTAAAAATTTTTAATTTTAAAAAATCTTTATTTTTTAAGAGGGTAGTTTTGATGATTATTTACTATGTTAACGAAATTAAATTTTTATAGGGCCCTATCTCGTAAACTATAAGCCCTAGAGGCTAAAATTTTCCAAAAGAGACAGGAATCGCCTTTTTCGAAGTTTTGACCTAGGATTTCCCTTATTTTTTGCTGAATTTAAAAAAAATGTTTTGAAATAGAAGAGTTCTCCTTTCAAATTTTAAAACCGTATTTTTAGTAACGATTTTTTTTTTGATTTTTTTTACTTTTAAACGAAATTGAAATCTTTAAATGGCTGTATCTCGTAAACTATAGCCCTACGAGGTTAAAATTTTCCCCTAGGGGAAAAAAGGGGAACCCCTTTTTTCAAAATTTTTCCTGGGATTTTCATTTTTGCTGAATTTAAAAAAAAATGTTTTTAAATAGAAGAGATCTCTTTAAAATTTTTTAATTACAATCGGTTTTAAAACGACGGTAGGGATTATTTTTTACTAGAAAAAGAAATTGAAATCTTTAAATGCCTGTATTCGTAA
Source organism: Teleogryllus oceanicus (assembly GCA_964035755.1). NCBI lineage: Eukaryota > Metazoa > Arthropoda > Insecta > Orthoptera > Gryllidae > Teleogryllus > Teleogryllus oceanicus. The sequence goes on from CAXIVR010000015.1 coordinate 1,368,504, forward strand.
ACTAAACCCCCTTACGAGGTTAAAATTTTCCCAAGTAAATGTTTTGGAACCCTTTTTTTTTGAATTTTTGACCTAGGATTTTCTTAATTTTTTTGCTGAATTTACAAAAAAATGCGAAAATAGAAGAGTTCTTTTTAAAAATTTTTAATTTAAACGTTTTTTTTTAGTAACGACGGTAGTTTTGATGTTTTTTTTACTATGTAAACGAAATTGAAATTTTAAATGGCCCTTTTCCAAACTATAAGCCCTACGAGGCTGAAATAGTAAAAGAGGGGAATCCCCTTTTTTCAAGTTTTGATCTGGTTTTTCCCTTTTTTTTTGTTGAATTTACAAAAATGCTTTAAATAGAAGAGCCCTTTTCAAAATTTTAATTACAAGCGTATTTTTTAAGACAGTAGTTGTATTGATTTTTATGAAAAAAATTGAAATCTTTAAAGGGTTATCTCGTAAATTTTTACGAGGCTAAATTTTTATAGTGAATAGACGGGAATCCCCCTTTTTCGAAGTTTTCCAATTTTTTTTATTATTGAATTTACAAAAAAATGTTTTAAAAAGAAAAGTTCTTTTCAAAATTTTAATTACAATCGTATTTTTAGTAACGACGGTATTTTTAATTTTTTTTATTTATGTAAACGAAATTAAAGTTTTTAAATGGGTATCTCAAAAACCTTATTTGAGGCTAAAATTTTCCCCCAGTGGAGGGAAAATCCCCTTTTTTTTTTCAACGTTTTGAACCAGGTTTTTCCCATTTTAAATTTAAAAAAAATGTTTTAAATAGAAGATTTTTTTTATTAAAAAATTTTTTTTTAAACCTTTTTTTTAGTAACCAGGTAGTTTTGATATTTTTTCTCTGAAAAAGAAATTGAAATTTTTAAATGGCTGTATCTCAAACTATAAGCCCTACTAGGCGGGGTTATAGTAATAGGAAAATCCCCTTTTTTTTGGATTTTTGGCCTTGGATTTTTTTTTTTTTTTGGTAAATTTAAAAAAAAAATGTTTTAAAATGGAAGATTTCTCATTAAAATTTTTTATTTTAAATCTTTTTTTAGTAAGACGGTAGTTTTGATTATTTTTTCCTATGAAAACGAAATTGAAATCTTAAATGGCTGTATCTCAATTTTAAAAGGGGCCAAAAATGGCCAAGTGAAAGACGGAAATCGCCTTTTTTTCAACGTTTTAAAACTGGGTTTTTCTCTTTTTTGCTGAATTTACAAAAAATTGCTTCAAATAGAAGAGTTCTTTTAAAAATTTTAATTAAAATTGTATTTTTGTAAGACGGTAGTTTTGATTTTTTTTACTATGTAAACGAAATTGAAATCTTTAAATGGCTGTATCTCAATCTATGTTTTTACGAGGTGAATTGAGCCCTATTTGAATAGACGGAAATCGCCTCTTTTTCGATGTTTTGACCTAGATTTTCTTTTTTTTTTGTAATTTTCTAAAAAAATGAAAAAAGGAAGAGTTCTCATTCTTTTAATTAAATCGTATTTTTAGAAAACGACGGTGTTTTGATTTTTTTTTACTAAAACGAAAATTGAAATCTTTAATTTTATCTGTAATCTATAAACTTACGAGGCTGAAATTTATAAAGGGGAATAGAGGGAATTTTTCCTTTTTCTTTTGACCAGGTTTTTCTAATTTTTTGCTGAATTTACGAAAAAAATGCTTTAAATAGAAGAGTTCTCTTTAAAAATTTTTATTACAATCCTATTATTAGTAACGACGGTAGTTTTGATATTTTTTACTTTGTAAACAAAATTGAAATCTTTAAATGGCTGTATCTCGAAAAATATAAGCCCTACTGGGGCTGAAATTTAAAAAAGACGGGGAGTCGCCATTTTTTGGAAGTTTTGACCTGGGAAATTTTCCCTTTTTTTGCTAAATGTACAAAAAATTTTTTAAAAATAGAAGAGTTCTCATTAAAAATTTTTAAATTTACAATCGTATTTTTAGTAACGATTTTTGATTATTTTTTCCATGTAAACGAAATTAAAATCTTTAAAGGGTTATCTCGTAATCTAAATTTCCCAGAGGTTTAAAATTTCCCAAGTAAAAGACGGAATCCCCTTTTTTCAAGTTTTGCCCAAAGGATTTTCTTTTTTTTTTGCTAAATTTTACAAAAAAATCCCTTTAAAATAAAGAGTTCTCTTTTAAAATTTTAATTTCAATGTTTTTTTGTAACGACGGTTTTTGATTTTTTTTTACTTTTAAACGAAATTGAAATATTTAAATTTATTTTGTCATCTATGCCCTAAAGTTTTAAAATTTTCCAAATGAAGAAAATCGCCTGTTTTTTCTGATGTTTTGCCCTTGGGTTTTTCTCTTTTTAAAAAGCTGAATTTAGAAAAATGTTTTAAATAGAAGAGCTCATTAAAAAATTTTAATTACAATCCTGTTTTTAGTAACGACGGTAGTTTATATTTTTTTTTACTTTTAAACGAAATTGAAATTTTTAAATGGCTGTATCCGTAATCTATCCCCCACGAGGTGAATTGACCCCTGTGAATGGGGAGGGGGAAATCGCTTCTTTTTTGATGTTTTGACCTAGGATTTTCTTATTTTTTGCTGAATTTACAAAAAAATGAAAAAAAGGTTCTCATTCAAAATTTTAATTACAATCTTTTTTTTAGTAACGAGGGTTTTGGATTATTTTTTACTATGTAAAAAAAATTAAATCTTTATGGCTGTATCTCGTAATCTATATATTCTACAGGCTAAAACCATAGTAAAAGGACGGAATCGCTTTTTTTCAATTTTTGGGACCTAGGTTTTTCAAATTTTTTTTGTTGAATTTACAAAAAAATGCTTTAAAAGAAGAGTTCTCTTTCAAAATTTTTTTACAACCCCATTATTAGTAACGACGGTTTTTGATATTTTTTACTTTTAAACAAATTGAAATTTTAAAAATGGCTGATCCCCGTAAATTTTATAGTTTTTTTTTAGGCTGAAATTTCCATAGTGAAAAGGAAATCGCTTTTTTTTTCGAATTTTTGACCTAGGTTTTTCCCTTTTTTTTTGTTGATTTTACAAAAAATGTTTTTAAATAGAAGAGTTTTTTCTTTAAAATTTTTAATTAAAACCGTATTTTTTAGTAACGACGGTAAGTTTTTTTTTTTTACAATGTAAACAAAATTTGGGAAGTTTTTAAATGGCTGTATCCCCAAACTGAGGCCCTACGAGGCTGAAATTTCCCTAGTGAATAGACGGAATCGCCTTTTTTTGGAAGGGGTTTTGACCTAAAATTTATTTTTGCAGAATTTAAAAAAATTTTAAATAGCGGGTTTTTTTTAAAATTTTAATTACAATCGTATTTTTAGAAACGACGGTAGTTTTGATTATTTTTTACTATGTAAAAAATTTAAAAGGGGCTTATCTCGTAAACTACAATTTTTCTATAGTGAAGAGAGGGGAATGGGGCTTTTTTTTCTTTTTGACCTAGGATTTTTTTTTTTTGCTGAATTTACAAAAATGCTTAAAAAGAAGAGTTCTCCTTCAAAATTTTAATTACAATCGTATGTTTGGGAAAACGAGGTAGTTTTGATTATTTTTTCCTATGTAAAAAAAAAATTGAAATTTTTTGGGCTTTTCGAAACTATAAGCCCAGAGGCTGAAATTTCTATAGTAAATAGGGGGAATCGCCTCTTTTTTCAAGTTTTGACCTAGGATTTTCCCAATTTTTTGCTAAATTTTAAAAAAAATGCTTTAAATAGAAGAGTTCTTTTCAAAATTTTAATTAAAACCGTATTTTTAGTAACGACGGTAGTTTTGATGATTATTTACTATGCAATGAAATTGAAATCTTTAAATGGCTCTATCTGTAAACTATAAGCCCTACGAGGCTAAATTTTCATAAATAGGGGGGAATCCCCTTTTTTCGAAGTTTTGACCTAGGACTTTTTTTTGCTGAATTTACAAAAAACCCTTTTAAAAAAAAAGAGTTCAATTAAAAATTTTAATTACAATCGTTTTTTTTGTAACGAGGAGTTTTGATGATTATTTATTAGTTCTCATTCAAAATTATTTTTTAGTTCTCTTTAAAAAAATTTTTTATTACAATCCTATTATTAGTAACGACGGTTTTTGATTTTTTTTTAAAACGAAATTGAAATCTTTAAATGGCTGATTCGAAAAACTATAAGCCCGGCTAAAACAAGTAAATAGAGGGGAATCGCCATTTTTTTGAAGGACCAGGTTTTTTCCCATTTTTTGCTGAATTTAAAAAATGCTTTAAATTGAAGAGTTCTCATTCAAAATTTTAATTACAATCGTATTTTTAGTAACGAGGTAGTTTTTTTTTTTTTCCTATGTAAACCAAATTGAAATTTTTAAATGGTTGTATCTCGTAATCTATAAGTTTTTAAAGGCTTAATTTATAAATAGACGGGAATCCCCTTCTATTTCGAAGTTTTGCCCTTAGGATTTTTTTTTTTTTTTGTTGAATTTACAAAAAAATGCTTTAAATAGAAGAGTTCTCATTCAAAATTTTAATTAGTACCGTTTTTTTTAGTAACGACGGTGTTTTGATTTTTTTTTCCTATGTAAAACGAAATTAAAATTTTTCCTTTTGTAATCTATAAGCCCAAAGGAGGCTAAAATTTTCCCATAGTTTAGACGGAATCCCCTCTTTTTCAAGTTTTGCCCAAGGTTTTTCCCTTTTTTTTTGCTGAATTTACAAAAAAATGCCTTAAATACAAGAGTTCTCTTTAAAAAATTTTTAAATTTCAATCGTATTTTTAGTAACGATTTAGTTTTATTTTTTTTACTATATAAACAAAATTTGAAATTTTTTAAACGGCTGTATCTCGAAACTAAAACCCACGGGGCCCAAAATTTTTAAGGGGAAATAAGGGGAATGGGGCCTTTTTTTCCAATTTTTGACCTAAGATTTTCTTTTTTGTTGAATTTATAAAAAATTGTTTAAAAAAGAGTTCTCATTAAAAAATTTTAATTACAACCCGTATTGTTAGTAACACGGTAGTTTTAAAATTTTTTTTAATATGAAAACAAAAATTGAAATCTTTAAATGGCTGTATCTCGTAAACTATGTTTCCCTACGGGGCTGAAATTTAAGTGAATAGACGGGAATCCCCTCTTTTTTGAATTTTTGACCTAATATTTTTTTTTTTGCTGAATTTAAAAATGCTTTTAATAGAAGGGTTCCCAATAAAAAATTTTTAATTACAATGTATTCTTAGTAACGACGGTGTTTTTGATTATTTTTTACTATGTAAACGAAATTGAAATTTAATGGTTGTATCTCGAAACTATGCCCTAATTTGAAATTTCCAAAAGGGGAATAGAGGGGAATCGCCTTTTTTATTGAATTTTTGGGCCCTTAAGATTTTTCTTTTTTTGCTGAATTTACAAAAATGTTTTAATAGAAGGGTTCTCAATCAAAATTTTAATTCAATCGTATTTTTTAAAACCAGGGAATTTTTGATTTTTTTTTAAACTTTTAAATTGAAATTTTTAAAGGGTTTATCTCGTAAACTTCAGCCCTACGAGGCGGGGAAATTTTCCCAAAGGAATAACGGGAATCCCCTTTTTTTCAAGTTTTGACCCAAGATTTTCTTTTGGAATTTACGAAAAAGGTTTTTAAATAGAATAGTTCTCATTAAAAATTTTAATTACAATCGTATTTTTAGAAAAAGGGTTTTGGGTCTTGATTTTTTTTTTACTATGTAAACGAAATATAAATTTTAAACCTTTCCGTAAACTATAACCCAAACGAGCCCAAATTTTTATAGTGAATAGAGGGGAATCGCCTCTTTATTCGTTTGGTTGATTTTAGGTTTTTCCCATTTTTGGTTGATATTGCAAAAAAATGCTTTAATTAAAGAGTTTTTATTAAAAAATTTTAATTACAATCGTATTTTTAGTAACGTCGGGGGAATTTTTTTTACTATGAAAAAGGGAAATTGAAATCTTAAATGGCTGTATCTCAAAAACTATAAGCCCTAAGGAGCCTAAAAATTTCCCATAGTGAAAGAGGAATTCTCTTTTTTCAAGTTTTGGCTAAGGATTTTCTTTTTTTTGCAAAATTTACGAAAAAATGCTTTAAACAGAAGAGTTCTAATTCAAAATTTTTATTACAATCGTATTTTTAGTAACGACGGTAGTTTTGATTATTTTTTACTATGTAAACGAAATTAAATTTTTAAATGGCTGATTCGGTAAACTATGTTTAATTGAAATTTTGGGAATAGTCGGGAATCGCCATTTATTTGGGGAAGTTTACCCCTAGGATTATTCTTTTTGATGAATTTACAAAAAATGTTTTTAAATGGGAAGAGTTCAAATTTTAAATTTTAATTACAATCGTTTTTTTTTAGTAACGAGGGTTTTTTTTTGATTTTTTTTACTATGTAAACAAAATTTATTAAATTGCTGTATCTTGTAAATTATAAGCCCTACGAGGCTCAATTTTCCATAGTTAATAGACTGAAATTGCCCCTTTTTTCGACGTTTTGACCTAGGTATTTATCATCTTTTGCTGAATTTACAAAAAAATGCTCTAAATAGAAGAGTTCACATTCAAAATTTTAATTACAATCGTTTTTTTTAGTAAGACGGTAGTTTTGTTTTATTTTTTACTTTTAAACGAAATTGAAATTTTAAAAAAGGGGTATCTCGTAAACTATAAGCCCTACGAGGCTGAAATTTCCATAGGGGATAGGGGGGAACCCCTCTTTTTGGGTTTTAACCGGAATTTCCCTTTTTTTGCTGAATTTACCAAAATTGTTTCCCAAAAAGGAGGGGTTTTTTTTAAAAATTTTTAAATTTAAACAACGTTTTTTTAGTAACGACGGGGATTTTTTTTTACTATGTAAACAAAATTGAAATTTTTAAATGGCTGTATCTTGTAAATTATATTTCCCGAGGCTCAATTTTCCATAGCAAAGACTGAAATCCCCTTCCTTTTTTGACGTTTTGACCTGGGTTTTTAAATTTTTTTTGGCTTAATTTACGAAAAATTGTTTCAAATAGAAGAGTTCTCATTTTTTAATTACAATCGTATTTTTAGTAACGAGGTATTTTATTTTTTAATTGTAAACAAAATTTAAAATTTTTTAAATGGCTGTATTCAAACTATAAGCCTTACGAGGCTAAATTTTCCAAGTGAATATTTGGGGGAATCGCCATTTATTTCGAAGTTTACACCTAGGATTTTTCTATTTTTTTGCTGAATTTAAAAAAAATGCTTTAATAGAAGAGTTCTAATTAAAAAATTTTAATTAGATCCTATTTTTAGTAAGGGTAGTTTTGATTTTTTTTTCTTTTTAAACGAAAAAAATTTTTTAAATTTGTACCGTAATCTATAAGCCCTACGGGGTTAAAACCATTGTAAAGACGGGAATCGTTTTTTTTTCGAAGTTTTGCCCTTAGGCTTTTTTTTTTTTGCTAAATTTTTTAAAAAAATGTTTTAAAAAGAAGATTTCTCATTCAAATTTTTATTTACAATCGTTTTTTTAGTAACGACGGTAGTTTTGATTTTTTTTACGAAAAAAAATTGAAATCTTAAAACGGTTGATTCAATCTAAAACCTTACGAGGCTAAAATTTTTAGTGAATAGACGGTAACGATCTTTTTGGGGAATTTTTCACCAAATTTTCTCATTTTTTGTTGAATTTACGGAAAATTGCATCATCTAGAAGAGTTTTTATTCAAAATTTTAATTATAATCAAATTTTTAAGTAACGCAGGTAGTTTTGATTTTTTTTTACTACATAAAGAAATTGCAAATCTTTTTTTAAACTTAAGCCCTAGAGGTTAAAAATTTTGGGGAAAAGGGATTTTTTTCTTTTTTTGAGTTTTGCCCTTAGGATTTTCTATTTTTTAAAAATTTACAAAAATTTTAAAAAAAGTTCCATTAAAAAATTTTTATTTATAATCCTTTTTTTTAGTAACGACGGTATTTTTGGATTTTTTTACTATGTAAACGAAATTAAAATTTTTTAAATGGCTGTATCTCGTAATCTAAAAGCTTTTTTACCCAAAAATTTCCAAAGTGAATAGAGGGGAGGGCCTTATTCTTTAAGTTTTGCCCTTTGGGTTTTTTTTTGCTGATTTTACAAAAATTGTTTCCCAAATAGAAAAAGGTTCCCTATTTAAAATTTTAATTACAATCGTATATTTAGTAACGACGGTAGTTTTGATTATTTTTTATTATATAAAGGAAATTGAAATTTTTAATTGGCTTTATCTGGGAAACTATGCCCTCGGGCTGAAATTTTTAGTAAAAACACAGGGAATCCTTTTTTTTTCAAGTTTTGCCCTAAGTTTTTCCCATTTTTTGCTGATTTTAAAAAAACATTGCTTCAAAGAAAGAGTTCTTTTTTAAAAAATTTTAATTACAATCGTTTTTTTAGTAACGAGGTGTTTTTTTTTTTACTATGAAAAACAAAATTTGGGAAATTTTTTAAATGGCTGTATCCGTAAACTATGGGCCCAAGGAGGCTGAAATTTCCATAGTGAATAGAGGGGAAACCCCTCTTTTCCAAGTTTTGACCTAAGTTTTTCCCGGAATTTATAAAAATTTGGTTTAAATAGAAGATTTCCCATTCAAAATTTTAATTACAATCGTATTTTTAGTAACGACGGTAGTTTTGATTTTTTTTTACTATATAAACGAAATTAAAAATTTTTAAAATGGCTGTATCTGGAAACTAAAAAGGCCCTACGAGGCTGAAATTTAGTAAAAGGACGGGAATCGCCTTTTTTCCGAAGTTTTGACCTAAGATTTTCTTTTTGCTGAATTTACGAAAAATGCTTTAAATAGAAGAGTTCTCATTAAAAATTTTAATTACAATCCTTTTTTTAGTAACGAGGTTTTATTTTTTTTACTAATAAACGAAATTGAAATTTTTAAAGGGCTGTACCCTGGGAAACTAAAGCCCTACGAGGCTAAAATTTTTTATGTGAAAAAACAGGGGAATCGCCTTTTTTTCCCCAAGTTTTGACCAAGATTTTCTCTTTTTTTTGCTGAATTTATAAAAAATTCCAAAATAGAAGATTCTCTTTAAAAAAATTTAATTACAATCGTATTTTTAGTAACGACGTTAGTTTTGATTATTTTTTACTTGTAAACAAAATTTGGGAAATCTTTAAATGGCTGTATCTCGTAAACTATAAGCCCTACGGGGGAAATTTTTCCATATGAATAGAGGGGAAATTTCGTTTCTTTTTTGAAGTTTTGACCTAATATTTTCTTTTTTTGCTGAATTTACAAAAAAATGTTTTTAATAGAAGGGTTCTCAAAAAATTTTAATTACAATCGTATTTTTAGTAAAGGCGGTAGTTTTGATTTTTTTTTACTTTAAACGAAATTGACATCTTTAAATGGCTGTAAAACTATAACCCCCAGAGCCTTAAATTCCATAGTGAATAGTATCGCCTTTTATTCGACGTTTTGACCTGGGATTTTCTCTTTTTTGGGCTGAATTTTCAAAAAATGCTTTAAATAGAAGGGGTTTTTTATTCAAAATTTTAATTACAATCGTTTTTTTAGTAATGAGGTATTTTTGATTATTTTTTCCCAGTAAACGAAATTGAAATTTTTAAATGGCTGTATCTGCCCCCTTATAACCCCCTGCGAGGTTAAAATTTTTTCATAGTGAATAGAGGGGAAAACCCCTTTTTCAAGTTTTGACCTAGGATTTTCTTTTTTGCGGGAAATTACAAAAAAATGCTTTAAATAGAAGAGTTCTTATTAATTTTTTAAACGATCTTTTTTTTAGTAAGACGGTAGATTTAATTTTTTTTTTATTTGGGAAAAACGATATTGAAATCTTTAAATGGCAGTATCTCGTAATCTAAAACCCTTAAAAGGCTAAAATTTTAAAGTAAAAGGAGGGGAATCGCCTTTTTCGAAGTTTTAACCTGGGATTTACCATTTTTTGCTGAATTAACAAAAAATTGCTTCAAATAGAAGAGTTCCATTAAAAATTTTTAAATTTAAATCGTATTTTTAGTAACGAGGGTAGTTTTGATTTTTTTTACTTTTAAACAAAATTTAAAATTTTTTAAATGGCTGTATCTCAAACTATGTTTTACGAGGTTAAAATTTTCCAAGTGAATAGACGGGAATCCCCACTTTTTTCCCGAAGTTTACATCTGATTATCTCTTTTTTTTTGCTGAATTTAAAAAAAAATGCTTTAAATAGAAGAGTTCATGTAAAAATTTTTAAATTAAATCCTATTTTAGTAACGACGGATTTTGATTTTTTTTTATTTATGTAAACGAAATTAAAATTTTTTAAATGGCTGTATCTGAATTATAAGCCCTACGAGGTTAAAAATTTTTTTTTAAAAATAGAGGGGAATCGCCTTTTTTCGAAGTTTTGCCCTTTTTTTTTTGGTTGAATTTACAAAAAAATGTTTTAAAATAAAGAGCTCTTTAAAAAATTTTAATTACAATCGTATTTTTAGTAACGACAGTAGTTTTGATTATTTTTTCTATGTAAACGAAATTGAAATCTTAAAATGGCTGTATCTCGTAAACTATAAGCCCTACGAGGCTAAAATTCCAAGTGAATAGAGGGGAATCGCTCTTTTTTCGAAGTTTTAACCCTTTTTGGGAATTTACGAAAATTGTTTTTCCAAAAAGGAGAGTTCTTTTAAAAATTTTTAATTAAATCGTTTTTTGAACGGGTAGTTTTGATTTTTTTTTACTATGTAAACAAAATTTAAAAATTTTTTAAATGGCTGTTTTTTTAAATTAAAAACCCCTTTCCCCAATTTTCCATAGTTAATAGACTGAAATCGCCCTTTTTTCGACGTTTTTTAAAGGATTTTATCTTTTTTTTATTAATTTAAAAAAAATGCTATAAATAGAAGATTTCCCATTAAAAAATTTTAATTAAAATCTTTTTTTAGTAAGATTTAGTTTTAATTTTTTTTGAAACAAAATTAAAATTTTTTAAATGGCTGTATTTTGTAACTATAAGCCCTACGAGGCTAAAATTTTTCATAGAAAAGACGGGAATCGCTTCTTTTTTCAATTTTTGCCCTTAGGTTTTTCCCTTTTTTTTTGGGGAATTTACAAAAAAATGCTTTAAATAGAAGAGTTCTCATTCAAAATTTTAATTAAAATTTGATTTTTAGAAACCCGGGGTATTTTTTGTTTATTTTTTACTCAAACGAAATTGAAATCTTTAAATGGTTGTATCTGTAATCTAAAAGTCCTACGAGGCTGAAATTTTCATAGTGTATAGAGGGGAATCGTCTTTTTTCGAATTTGGGCCCAGGTTTTTCCCTTTTTTTTGCTGAATTTACAAAAAAATGCTTTAAAAGAAGAGTTCTCATTAAAAATTTTTAAATTTCAATCGAATTTTTAGTAACGATTTTATTTTTGATTTTTTTTTACTATGTAAACGAAATTGAAATTTTTAAATGGCTGATTCGAAAACAATAAGCTCTAGTGGCTGAAATTTTAGTGAAAAACAAAATTTTTCCTTTTTCGAAGTTTTGCCCTTAGGATTTTTTTTTTTTTGCTGAATTTCCCAAAAAATCCCGAAAAGTTTTTATTCAAAATTTTAATTAAATCCTTTTTTTAAAAATAACGAGGTAGTTTTGATTTTTTTTACTATGTAAACGAAATTGAAATCTGTAAATGGCTGTATCTCAATCTATGCCCTACGAGGCTGAAATTTCAGTGAATAGAGGGGGAATCGCCTTTTTTTGGGAAGTTTTCACCTAGGTTTTTTCATTTTTGCTGAATTTAGGGAAAAAAATGTTTCATCTAAAAAGGTTCATTCAAAATTTAATTACAATGGGTTTAAAGTAAGCGGGTAGTTTTGATTTTTTTTTTACTATATAAACAAAATTTGGGAAATTTTTAAAAAGGGATTTTGTTAACTATAAGCCATACGGGGTTTAAAATTTTCCCATAGTGAATAGAAAAAAATGCCTCTTTTCGACGTTTTCCCTGGGTTTTTCCCATTTTTTTAAATTTTAAACAAAAAAAGTTTGGGAAATAGAAGAGTTCTCATTCAAAATTTTAATTACAATCGTATTTTTTTAATAACGAGGTAGTTTTGATTATTTTTTCCTATGTAAACAAAACGAAATTTTTAAATGGGCTGTTTTTGTAAACTATAAGCTCTACGTGGCTGAAATTTCCATGGGAAAGAGGGAAAAATGTTTTTCAAATTTTTGACCTAGGATTTTCTTTTTGGGCTAAATTTTAAGGAAAATGTTTTAAAGAAGAGTACTTATTTAAATTTTTAATTACAATCGTATTTTTAGAAAACGAAAATTTTAAGTTTTTGATATTTTTTTACTATGTAAACGAAATTGAAATTTTTAAAAATGGATGTATCTCGTAATTAAAGCCCTAAGAGGGCAAATTTTATTAGTGAACGGGACGGGCCCCTTTTTCGGAAGTTTTCACCAGGATTTTTTTTTTGGAATTTACCAAAAATTGCTTCATCTAGAAGAGTTCTCATTCAAAATTTTAATTACAACCTTTTTTAAATGGATTGGGAATTATTTTTACTATATAAAGAAATTAAAAATTTAAATACCCTTCTCAAACTATAATCCCTACGAGGCTAAAATTTTCCAAGTAATAGAAGGGATTCGCCTTTTTTTTTGATGCCTTTTTTTAAAATGCTAAAAAAAATTTAAAAAAAATACGTTTGAAAGTTCGAATGTAGAACAGATTATTGTTATTTTTCCATGCAAATTTCAAGAGTCGTGGGGCTTATATTTTAGGATTTAAAGGGGCTGTTTAAAATTACAGAATGATTTTATGCTATAAACTTGTAAATAATTGTTTTGACTGAATTAAGGAGATTAAAATGGGATTATAATTTTCCCAAACAAAGGCTATAAATTTTCAAAATCAAAAAAAATTAAAAAAAATAGGTTTGAAATTTCCCGAATGAAAAGATTTATGTTATTTTTCCATGAAAATTTTTAGCGTCGTGGGGCAAAACTGAGATACACCCGTTTAAAGATTTGGGAAATGAAAAATGCTAAAAAGGAAATCATTCGTAGTAACTGAAAAATTTTTGGGATTACAATGCATTCAAAATTTTTCCATGGAAGGCTCAAATTTATAAATCAAAAAAAATTAAAAAAATAGGTTTGAAATTGGAAGGGGTGAACAGAATATTGTTTTTTCCATGAAAAAAGGGTTTAAAAATAATATTTTAGAGTTACACCCTTTTTAAAAGATTTCAGAATTAAAAATGCTATAAATTTTAAAAAAATTTTCGTCAAACGGATATTCAAGGACGTTTTAAAAAAGGGTTTTCTAATTTTTTCTATTGAAGGCTATAAATTTTCTAAAACCCAAAAAAATTTTAAAAAAATGGGTTTTAAAAGGAATGTAGTAGATTATTGTTATTTATCCATGCAAATTTCAGCGTCGTAGCCCCAATTATTTTTGGGAGTTCCCGCCGTTTAAAGATTTGAATGTAAAAAATGCAAACAAAATTTAAAAAAATAGGTTTGAAAGTTCGAATGTAGAGCAAAATTTTTGGGTTTTTTTCCATGCAAATTTAGCGTCGTGGGGGCCAATATTATAGGGGGCCAGCCGTTTAAAGTTTTCCCCAGAATGTAAAAAATTGCTAAAAAAAATTTAAAAAAATGGGTTTTGGAAAGTTCAAAATGTAGAGCAGATATTTGTTATTTTTCCATGCAAATTTTAGCGTCGTGGGGTTTAATACTTTCGAGATACACCGTTTAAATTTTGGGGGAAAACAAAAATGCAATAAATTTTAGAAAACATTGTCGTAACGGGAAAATCAAGGACAATTGCAATGGATTCAAAATTTTTTCCATCGAAGGCTAAAAATTTTTTCAAAATCATAAAAATTTTTTAAAAAATTTGGGTTTGAAATTTCGAATGTAAAAAGATTATTTTTATTTTTCCATGAAAATTTGGTCGTAGGTTTAATATTTTGGGAGTTACATTGTTTAAAATTTTAAATGCATTGGGATGCTATAAACTTGGGGAAATCATTCGTTTTAACTAGTTATTCAAGGACGTTTAAAAAAGGGGAATTCAAAATTTTTTTCTATCGAAGGCTATAAATTTTCAAAAAATCATGAAAAATTTTGGGTAGTTTGAAACTTCGTTAGAACAGATTATTGTTTTTTTTAAGCAAATTTCAGGGGTCGTAGGGCAAATTTTTTTTAGGAGTTACACCCTTTTTGGGGAAACCCCTTGAATGTAAAAAAATGCTATAAACTTGGGGAAAACTTTCTTCGAAACGGGAAATTAAAGGGACGTTTAAAAATGGCATTCAAAATTTTTTTTTCATTGATATTTAAAAATTTTTCTAAAATCATGAAAATTTTTAAAAAAATAGGTTTGAAATTTCGAATGTAGTAAGATTATTGTTATTTTTCAATGAAAAATTTCAGCGTCGTAGGGCTTAAAAAAGGAGTTACAGCTGTTTTAAAGATTTGAATGTATAAAATCAAAAAAATTTTAAAAAAAATAGGTTTGAAACATCAAATGGGGAAGATTATTGTTATTTTTCCATGAAAATTTTTGGCGTGGTGGGCCCAATTATTTTAGGAGTTACAGCCGTTTAAAAATTTTCCAGAATGCATTATATGCTATAAATTGGGAAATCTTTCGTTTTAACTAGAAATTCAATACCTTTAAAATGGGATTCATTTTTTTCCATCGAAGGCTATAAATTTTCTAAAATAAATGAAAAATTTAAAAATAGTTTGAAAGTTAATGTAGAAGAGATTATGGTTATTTTTTCAATGCGTTTGCGGGGGGGGGTTTAAATTTTTTTGGAGAAAACTTTAAAAAATTGGGAAATGTATAAAATGCTATGAATTTGAAAACATTCGTCGTAAGGGAAATTCAAGGACGATTAAAATGGATTCAAAATTTTTTCCCATCGAACAATTTTTCTAAAATCATAAAAAATTAAAAAAAGGTTTTGGGAAAGTTAAAAATGAAACAGATTATTGTTTTTTTTTTGGCAAATTTAGCGTCGTGGGGCAAATATTTGGGAGTTACACCTTTTTAAAGATTTCAGAAATGTAAAAAATGCAATAAACTTGGGGCTTTCGTTGTAACTGGAAATTAAGGACAATTAAAAAGGCAATTAAAATTTTTTCCATCGAAGGCTATAAATTTTCTAAAATCATAAAAAAAATTTAAAATATGGGTTTGAAATGTTCGAATGTAGAACAGTTTATTGTTTTTTTTCTATGCAAATTTTGGTTGTAGGCTAATATTTTCGGAGATACAGCCGTTTAAAGATTTGGGAAATGTTTTAAAAATGCTAAAACTTGTAAAAACTTTGGGCGTAACGGGAAAAATCCAAAGGTAATTACAATGGATTCTAATTTTTCCATCGAAGATTTTTTTTTTGAAATCATGAAAAATTAAAAAAATATTTTGAAATTTCGAATGAAAAAAGGGATTATTGTTATTTTTCCATAAATTTCAGCGTCGTGGGGCTAATATTTTAGGAGTTATAGCCTTTTAAAAGTTTTCCCAAAAAGTATAAAATGCTATAAACTTGTAAAAACATTCGTCAACGGGAAATTCAAGGACGATTACAATGGCATTCATAATTTTTCCTTCGTATTATAAAGTTTCAAAAATAAATAAAAAAATTTAAAAAAAATAAGTTTGAAAGTTCGAATGTAGAACAGATTATTGTTTTTTTTTCCCATGAAAAACGTCGTAGGCTAATATTTTGGAGATACACCCTTTTAAAGTTTTCCCGGAATGTAAAAAATGCTATAAATTTTGGGAAAAATTTTCCGTGGTAACGGGAAATTAAGGACGATTATCATTATAATTTTTCCATGAAGGCTATAAATTTTCTAAAATCAAAAAAAAATTAAAAAAGAGGTTTGAAATTTGAATGAAACAGATTTTTTTAATTTTCCATGAAAATTTCAGGTCGGGGCTAATTTTTAGATTACGGGTTTAAATATTTTAGAATGTATAAAATGCTAAAAAAAATTTAAAAAAATAGGTTTGGAAGTTTGAAGGGAAGAGCAGATTATTGTTATTTTTCCATGAAAAATTTTGGGTCGTGGGGCAAATACTTTGGGAGATACACCCGTTAAAGTTTTTGAATTTTAAAATGCTATAAAAATTTAAAAAAATAGGTTTAAGTTTGAATGAAGAGCAGATTATTGTTATTTTTCCATGCAAATTTTAGCGTCGAAAAGGGTTAATACTTTCGAGATACAGCCGTTTAAAGATTTCGAATGTACAAAATCCAAAAATTGGGAAAACATTCGTCGAAAATTGGAAATTAAAGGGACAATTACAATGGCATTCATAATTTTTCCATCAAAGGGCCCATAAATTTTCTAAAATCAAAAATATTTAATAAAATGGGTTTAAAATTTAAGGGAACAGATTATTGTTATTTTTCCACGCAAATTTTAGCTTTGTGGGGCAAATTTTTTCCGGAGATACACCCTTTAAAGATTTCAGAATGTATAAAATGCTATAAACTTGGAAAAATCTGTCGAAAATTTAAAAAATCCAAAGGTAATTAAATGGCATTCATAATTTTTCCATCGGGGTTAAAAATTTTCAAAAACGGGGAAAAAATTTTAAAAAATACGTTTGAAAGTTGAATGAAAAAGTTTTTGTTTTTTTTCCATGAAAATTTTCCCAGCTTTTAGGGTTTAATTATTTTGGGAAACCAGCGTTTAAAGATTTAGAATGTATAAAATGCTATAAACTTGGAAAATTGTCGTAATTGTTCAAGGACGATTAAAATGGATTCATAATTTTTTCTTTAAGGCTATAAATTTTCTAAAATAAATAAAAAATTTAAGAAAATGGGTTTTGGTTTGGGAATGTAGAACAGATTAGTTTTTTTTCCAGGGAAAATTTTCGGTCGTAGGGTTAATATTATTGGATTTAAAGGCCTTTTAAAAAGATTTCAAAAATGTATAAAATTCTAAAAAAATTTTAAAAAAAGGAAAAAAGTTCGAATGTAGAGGTTTTTTGTAATTTTTCCATGCAAATTTCAGCGTAGTAGGGCTAATATTTTAGGAGCGGTTTTAAAA
The DNA here is from genome assembly GCA_964035755.1 of Teleogryllus oceanicus. Classification (NCBI taxonomy): domain Eukaryota; kingdom Metazoa; phylum Arthropoda; class Insecta; order Orthoptera; family Gryllidae; genus Teleogryllus; species Teleogryllus oceanicus. Next base: position 1,385,520 of record CAXIVR010000015.1, read on the forward strand.
AATTTCAGAATGCATTATAAAAAACGGGAAATCATTCGTTTTAACTAGATATTAAAGGGACGTTTAAAAATGGATTCAAAATTTTTTTCATCAAAGGGCTTAAATTTTCAAAAACTGAAAAATTTAAAAATTTTTGGAAATTTGAATGTAGAAAAGATTATTGTTATTTTTATGAATTTCGGTTTAAATAATATTTTAGGATTTAAACAGCCTTTTAAAAAATTTCAGAATGTATAAAATGCTATAAACTTGGGGAAAAATTGTCAATAAAATTCAAGGGACGATTAAAAATGGCATTCATCCCATTAAGGCTATAAATTTTCTAAAAATCATAAAAATTTTTAAAAAATGGGTTTTGGGAAAGTTCGAATGTAAAAACAGATTATTGTTATTTTTAAAATGCAAAAGGTCGTGGGGCAAATTATTATAGGAGTTAAGCTTTTTAAAAGTTTTTAAATTTAAAAAATGCTAAAAAAAATTTTAAAAAAAATGGGTTTTGAAACATCAAATGTAGATGATTATTGTTATTTTTCCATGCTTTTTAAAAAGGTCGTGGGGGCTAATATTTTGGGAGTTAACCCGTTTGGGGAAATTTTCCCAGAATGCATTATATCTAAAAAACTTGTGAAATCATTCTTTTAACTAAAAATTTCAAAAAGTTTTGGGATTCATAATTTTTCCATCGAACTATAAATTTTCTAAAAATCATAAAAAAATTAAAAAATTAGTTTAAAACTTCGAATGTAGAAAAGATTATTGTTTTTTTTACGGAAAATTTTTCGTCGTAGGGCTAATATTTTGGGATTTAAACAGCCGTTTAAAATTTCAGAATGTATAAAATGCTATGAACTTGGGAAAAAACTTTCGTCGTAACTGAAATTAAAGGAGATTACAATGGTTTTCAAAATTTTTTTTTTTCGAAGGCTAAAAACAAAAATAAAAAAAAAATAGGTTTGAAAGTTCGAATGTAGAAAAGATTATTGTTTTTTCCCATGCAAATTTAGTCAGGGCTAATATTTTAAAATACAGCCGTTTAAAGTTTTTGGAATGTATAAAATGCTATAAACTTGGGGAAAACATTCGTCGTAACGGGAAAATTTAAAGGGACGTTTAAAATGGCATTCAAATTTTTTTCCCATTGAAGGCTATAAATTTTAAAAATCATGAAAAATTTAAAAATAGGTTTGAAATTTCGAATGTAGAAAGATTTTGTTATTTTTCCATGGAAACCCCCAGCGTCGTAGGGCTAATATTTTTGGGATTTAAACACCCTTTAAAGATTTCAGAATGTAAAAAATGCTATAAAATTTAAAAAAATAGGTTTGAAATTAATGTAGAGCAGATTTTTTAATTTTTCCATGCAAATTTCAGCGTAGTAGGGCTAATATTTTAGGAGTTAAAACCCGTTTAAAATTTCAAAAATGCATTATTTATAAATTTTGGAAATCATTCGTTTTAATTAGATTTTCGGGACGTTTAAAAATGGGATTAAAATTTTTTTCATCGAATAAAAATTTTTCTAAAATCATAAAAAATTTAAAAATACGTTTGAAACTTCGAATGTAGAAAGATTATTGTTATTTTTAATGAAAATTTCAGCGTCGTAGGAAATTATTATAGGAGTTACACCCTTTTTAAAGGTTTTCCCAGAATGTTTAAAATGCTATAAACTTGGGGAAAACATTGTCGTAATTGGAAATTCAAGGACGATTACAATGGCATTCAAATTTTTCCATCGAAGGTTATAAATTTTCAAAAAATCATGAAATAATTTTAAAAAATAGTTTGAAAGTTCAAATTTACAAAGTTTATTGTTATTTTTCCATGCAAATTTCAGCGTCGAAAAATTTTGGGGAATTTCAGGTTTTTAAAGTTTCCCCAGAATGTATAAAATGCTAAAAATTTTTGGAAAACATTGTCAACCAAAAATTCAAGGACGATTAAAATGGCATTCATAATTTTTAAAAAGGGGCTATAAATTTTCTAAAATAAAAAAAATTTAAGAAAATGGGGTTTGAAATTTCGAATGTAGAACAGATTATTGTTATTTTTCCAGGGAAATTTAGCGTCGTGGGGCAAATATTTTTGGGAGTTACAGCTTTAAAGATTTCAGAATGTATAAAATTTAAAAAAAAATTTTAAAAAATAGGTTTGAAAGTTGAATGTAAAGTTTTTTTAATTTTTTTCCATGAAAAATTTCATAGTAGGGCTAATATTTTGGGAGTTACACCCGTTTAAAATTTCAGAAGGGGAATTATATGCAAAAAACTTGTGAAATCATTCGTTTTAACTAGATATTCAAGGACGTTTAAAAAAGGGATTCAAAATTTTTATCGAAGGCTATAAAATTTTCTAAAATCATAAAATTTTTTAAAAAAATACGTTTGAAACTTGAATGTAGAAAGATTATTGTTTTTTTTATATGCAAATTTCAGCGTCGTAGGGCTAAATTTTGGAGTTACACCCTTTTTAAAAATTTCAGAATGTAAAAAATGCTATAAACCTTGTAAAAACATTCGTCGAAAATGGAAATTAAAGGACGATTAAAAAAGGCATTCATAATTTTTTCATTGAAGGCTATAAATTTTAAAAAAAGGAAAATTTTAAAAAAATAGGTTTGAAATTTCGAATGTAAAAATTATTGTTATTTTTCAATGAAAATTTCAGCGTCGGGGCAAATTATAGGAGTTACAGCTTTTTAAAGATTTCCGAATGTATAAAATGCTAAAAAAATTTAAAAAAATAGGTTTGAAACATCAAATGTAAGAATTATTGTTTTTTTTCCATAAACCCAGCGTCGAAATAATATTTTGGGGTTACACCCGTTTAAAAATTTTTCAGAATCCCAATATGCTATAAATTTTGTGAAATCATTCGTTTTAACTAAAAAATTCAATCCCTTTTTGGGATTCAAAATTTTTTCCATCGAAGGCTAAAAATTTTAAAAAATCATGTTAAAAAAATACGTTTAAACTTGAAAAAAAGATTATTTTTTTTTTTTCCCAAATGCAAATTTCAGGTCGTGGGGCTAATATTTTAGGAGTTACAGCCGTTTAAAAATTTCAAAAATGTAAAAAACTATGAACTTAGAAAACATTCCGAACTGGAAATTAAAAGGACGTTTAAAATATTCAAAATTTTTTTCATTGAAGGCTATAAATTTTCAAAAAATAAAGGGAAAAAATAGGTTTGAAAGTTCGAATGTAAAAACAGATTATTGTTATTTTTCCATGCAAATTTCAGCGTCGTGGGGCAAATTTTTTTAAAAATACACCCTTTTTTAAAGTTTTCCCCAGAATGTATAAAATGCTATAAATTTTGGGAAAACATTCGTCGAACGGGAAAATTAAAGACGATTAAAATGGCATTCACAATTTTTTAAAAGAAGGCTAAAAATTTTTAAAAATCATAAAAAAATTAAAAAAATAGGTTTGAAAGTTCAAGGGAAAGATTATTGTTATTTTTCCATGGAAATTTAAAAGGTCACTAATATTATTGGATTACAGTTTTTAAAGTTTTTCAGAATGTATAAAATGCAAAAAAAATTTTAAAAAATGGGTTTTGGGAAAGTTGAATGTAGATAGATTATTGTAATTTTTCCATGAAAAATTTCAGCGTAGTGGGGCAAATTTTTTTAGGAGTTCCCCTTTTTAAATTTCAAAATTTTGCATTATTTTAAAGGAAATCATTCGTTTTAACTAGATTTTCGGGACGAAAAAAGGGATTCATAATTTTTTCATCGAAGGCTATAAATTTTCTAAAATCAAAAAAATTTTAAAAAATACGTTTGAAAGGAATGAAAAGATTTTATTTTTAATGCAAATTTCAGCGTCGTAGGGCTAATATTATGGAGCACCCTTTTTAAAGGATTTGAACGTAAAAAATGCTAAAAAACTTGGGGAAAACATTCGTCGTAACTGAAATTCAAGGACGATTACGGATTATAATTTTTCCATCGGCTTTTTAAATTTTTTAAAATCATAAAAAAATTTAAAAAATAGGTTTGAAAGTTCTAATGTAAAACGGATTATTGTTTTTTTCCATCCCCAGCGGGGGTTTTTGGAGTTACACCCGTTTAAAGATTTCAAAAATGTATAAATGCTATAAATTGGAAAAAATTTTCGTCGTAACTGGAAATTAAAGGACGATTAAAATGGTATCTAAATTTTTTCATTAAAGGGAAAAATTTTTGAAAAATCATAAAAAAATTTAAAAAAAAAATAATTTTGGGTTGAATGTAGAACAGATTATTGTTTTTTTTCCATAAAATTTCAGCGTCAAATAAAAGGAGTTACACCCGTTTAAACATTTCCGAATGTATAAAAGGGTTTTAAAAAATTTTAAAAATAGGTTTGAAAGATAAAATTTTAGAGCAGATTATTGTTTTTTCCATAAATTTCAGCGTCGTAGGGCAAATTATTTAGAGTTACACCTTTTTAAAAAAATTTGAATGCATTAATGCTATAAATTTTGGGAAATCATTTTTTTAAACCCCGGGAAATTAAAATCCCGATTAAAATGGATTCATAATTTTTCCATCAAAACATAAATTTTCTAAAATCATAAAAATTTTTAAAAAAATACGTTTAAATTTCGAATGTAGAAGAGATTATGGTTATTTTTCCATGAAAGCCCAGCGTCGTGGGGTTAAATTACTTTGGAGATACAGCCGTTAAAAATTTCCTGCAATGTATAAAATGCTATGAACTTAAAAAAATTTTCTATTTTTAAAAAGGGACGTTTTACAATGGATTCAAAATTTTTTCCTTTGAAGGCTATAATCTTTCAAAAATCATAAAAAATTTTAAAAAAGTTTGAAAGTTCGAATGTAAAACGTTTTTGTTTTTTTTTCCATGAAAACAGTTTGAAATTTAATATATTGGGGAGTTACAGCTTTTTAAAAATTTTCAGAATGTAAAAAATGCAATAAACTTGTAAAAACATTTTGTAACTGGAAATTAAAGGGAAAATTTAAAATGGAAATTTTTCTTTGAAGGTTTACATTTTCAAAAAATCATAAAAAAATTTAAAAATAGTTTAAAATGTAGAACAGATTATTGTTTTTTCCCCATGCAAACCCCCAGCGTCGTGGGGCTAATATTTTGGGTTACACCCAAAGATTTCGAATGTAAAATTATGTTTAAACTTGTAAAAAACATTCTCGTAACTGGAAATTCAAGGACAATTAAATGGATTCAAAAATTTTTCCATCAAAGGGCAAAATTTTTCTAAAATCAAAAAAAATTTTTAAAAAAAGGAAAGTTCGAATGTAGAAAAAATTTTGTTATTTTTCCATGCAAATTTCAGCGTCGTAGGGCTAATATTTTAGGAGTTCAGCCGTTTAAATTGAGAATGTAAAAAATGCTATAAATTTGAAAATTGTCGTAACGGGAAAAATTAAAGGGACGTTTAAAAATGGCATTCATAATTTTTTCATTGAATAAAAATTTTTCTAGAATCATAAAAAAATTTTA
>CAXIVR010000015.1:1391093-1434939 GCA_964035755.1 Teleogryllus oceanicus
AAAAACCGTCTTACTAAAAATGATTGTAATTAAAAATTTTGAATGGAACCTTCTATTTAAAGCATTTTTCAAAATTAAAAAAAAGAAAATCCTAGGTCAAAATTTAAAAAGGGCGATTCCGTCTATTATCGAAAATTTACCCCGTAGGGCTTATTTTTTCGAGATACAGCCAAAAGATTTAATTTCGAAATAGTAAAACAATCAAAACTACTGTCGTTATAAAAATCGTTTTAATTAAAATTTTGAATGAGAACTTTTCTTTTAAAGCATTTTTCGTAAATTTAAAAAATGGAAAATCCTAGGTCAAAACTTAAAAAGGGCGTTTCCGTCTTTTCACTAGGAAATTTACCTGTGGGGCTTAATTTTAGAGATACACCTTTTAAAAGTTTTCAATTTGTTTAAAAAAAAACAATCAAAATACGTCTTCTAAAAATGATTGTAATTAAAATTTTGAATGAGAACTCTTCATTTAAAGCATTTTTTCGTAAATTCACAAAAAATGAGAAAATCCTAGGTCAAACTTGAAAAAGAGGCGATTCCGGGTCTATTCACTACGGAAATTTCAGCCTGTAGGGCTTATATTTTACGAGATACAGCCATTTAAAGATTTCAATTTCGTTACATAGTAAAAAATCAAAACTACTGTCGTTACTAAAATACGATTGTAATTAAAATTTTGAATGAGAACTCTTCATTTAAAGCATTTTTCGTAAATTCAGCAAAAATGAGAAAATCCTAGGTCAAAACTTGAAAAAGAGGCGATTCTCGTCTATTCACTATGGAAATTTCAGCCTGTAGGGCTTATATTTTACGAGATACAGCCATTAAAAGATTTCAACTTGTTACATAGTAAAAACAATCAAAACTACTGTCGTTACTTAAAAATACGATTGTAATTAAAATTTTGAATGAGAACTTTCTATTTAAAGCATTTTTCGTAAATTCAGCAAAAATGAGAAAACCTAGGTCAAAACTTGAAAAAAGAGGCGATTCCTCTATTCACTACGGAAATTTCAGCCTCGTAGGGCTTATATTTTATCTGAGATACAGCCATTAAAAGATTTCAATTCGTTACATAGAAAACAATCAAAACTACTGTCGTTACTAAAAATATGATTGTAATTAAAATTTTGAATGAGAACTCTTCATTTAAAGCAATTTTTCGTAAATTCAGCAAAAAAAATTAAAAATCCTAGGTCAAAACTTCTCGAATATGAGGCTATCTCGTCTATTCACTAGGAAATTTCAGCCTGTAGGGCTTATATTTTACGAGATACAGCCATTTAAAGATTTCAATTTGCATATAGTAAAAACAATCAAAACTACCGTCGTTACTAAAAATACGATTGTAATTAAAATTTTAAAATGAGAACTCTTCTATTTAAAGCATTTTTTTGTAAATTCAGCAAAAATTAAAACTTAGGTCAAAACTTCGAAAAAGAGGCGATTCCTGTCTATTAACTATGGAAATTTCAGCCTGTAGTTTATATTTACGAGATACAGCCATTTAAATATTTCAATTTCGTTTACATAGAAAAAACATCAAAACTACCGTCGTTACTAAAAATACGATTGTAATTAAAATTTTGAATGAGAACTTTCATTTAAAGCGCATTTTTTCGTAAATTCAGCAAATTAAAAAAATCCTAGGTCAAAACTTCGAAAAAGAGGCGATTCCCGTCTATTAATTCATGGAAATTTCAGCCCGTAGGGCTTATATTTTACGAGATACAGCCATTTAAAGATTTCAAATTGCTTACATAGAAAAATATCAAAACTACTGTCGCTACTAAAAATACGATTGTAATTAAATTTGAATGAGAACTCTTTATTTAAAGCATTTTTCGTAAATTTAACAAAAAATGAGAAAATCCTAGGTTAAAACTTCAAAATAAGAGGCGATTCCCGTCTATTCACTACGGAAATTTCAGCCTCGTAGAGCTTATATTTTACGCAATACAGCCATTTAAAATTTCAATTCTCGTTTACATAGAAAAATATCAAAACTAATGTCACATTGCTAAAATACGATTGTAATTAAAATTTTTAATGAGAAATTATTTAAAGCATTTTTTCGTAACTAACAAAATGAAAATTCCTAGGTCAAACTTCGAAAAGAGGTGATTTCCCGTCTATTCACTACGGAAATTTCAGTCTCGTAGCGCTTATATTTTACGAGATACAGCCATTTAAAGATTTCAATTTCGTTTACATAGAAAAAAAATATCAAAACTACTGTCGTTACTAAAAACACGATTGTAATTAAAATTTTGAATGAGAACTTTTCTATTTAAAGCACAATCTGTAGCAAAAATGAGAAAACTTAGGTCAAAACTTCTCGAAAAAGAGGCGATTCCCGTCTATTCACTACGGAAATTTCAGCCTCGTAGGGCTTATATTTTACGAGATACAGCCATTTAAATTATCTTCCCCCACTCTCGTTTACATAGTAAAACAATCAAAACTACCGTCAGCATTAAAATACGATTGTAATTAAAATTTTGAATGAGAACTCTTCTATTTAAAGCATTTTTTCGTAACTTCAGCAAAAAATTAAAAATCCTAGGTCAAAACTTCGAAAAAAGAGGCGATTCCCGTCTATTAACTATGGAAATTTCAGCCTCGTAGCTTATATTTTACGAGATACAGCCATTTAAAGATTTCAATTTCGTTTACATAGAAAAAAAATATCAAAACTACTGTCGTTACTAAAAATACGATTGTAATTAAAATTTTGAATGAGAACTCTTCTATTTAAAGCATTTTTTCGTAAATTCAGCAAAAAATTAAAAAATCCTAGGTCAAAACTTCGAAAAAAGAGGCGATTCCCGTCTATTAACTATGGAAATTTCAGCCTCGTAGCGCTTATATTTTACGAGATACAGCCATTTAAAGATTTCAATTTCGTTTACATAGAAAAAATATAAAACTACTGCTGTTACTAAAACACGATTGTAATTAAAATTTTGAATGAGAACTCTTTTCTTCTATTTAAAGATTTTTTCTGTAAATTGAAAAATGAGAAAATCCTAGGTCAAAACTTCGAAAAAAGAGGCGATTCCCGTCTATTCACTACGGAAATTTCAGCCTCGTATCGCTTATATTTTTCGAGATACAGCCATTTAAAGATTTCAATTTCGTTTACATAGTAAAAAACAATCAAAACTACCGTCGTTACTAATAATACGATTGTAATTAAAATTTTGAATGAGAACTCTTCTATTTAAAGCATTTTTTCGTAATCTAACAAAATGAGAAAACTTCTGGTCAAAACTTCGAAAAAGAGGCGCACTTTAGTCTATTCACTACGGAAATTTCAGCTTCGTAGGGCTTATATTTCACGAGATACAGTTTTCATTTAAAGATTTCAATTTCCGTTTACATAGAAAAACAATCAAAACTAATGTCGTTACTTAAAAATACGATTGTAATTAAAATTTGAATGAGAACTTTTCTATTTAAGCATTTTTTCAAAATTCAGCAAAAATGAGAAAATCGTAGGTCAAAACTTGAAAAAAGAGGCGATTCCGTCTATTCACTACTGAAATTTGTTCCCAGGGCTTATATATTTTACAGATACAGCCATTTAAATATTTCAATTCTCGTTTATACAGTAAAAACAATCAAAACTACCGTCGTTACTAAAAATACGATTGTAATTAAAATTTTGAATGAGAACTTCTATTTAAAGCATTTTTTCGTAAATTCAGCAAAAATTAAAAATCCTAGGTCAAAATCTTCGCAAAAAGAGTACACTCGTCTATTAATCTATGGAACAGTTTCGTAGGGCTTATACTTTACGAGATACAGCCATTTAAAGATTTCTAATTTCTGCTTATATAGGAAAAAAAAATATCAAAACTACCGTCGTTACTAAAATACGATTGTAATTAAAATTCTTGAATGAGAACTTCTATTTAAAGCATTTTTTTTCGTTAATTCCAGCAAAATGAGAAAATCTTAGGTCAAAATCCTCTGAAAAAGAGGCGATTCTGTCTATTCACTACGGAAATTTCAGCCTGCAGGGCTTATATTTCCATGAGATACAGCCATTTAAAGATTTTCAATTTCGTTTACATAGTAAAAACAATCAAAACTACTGTCGTTACTAAAAATACGATTGTAATTAAAATTTTGAATGAGAACTCTTCTACTAAAGCATTTTCGTAAATTCAACAAAAATGAGAAAATCCTAGGTCAAAATCCTCGAAAAAGAGGCGATTCCCGTCTATTCACTATTACGGAAATTTAGCCTCGTAGGGCTTATATTTTTTATGAGATACAGCTGCATTAAATATTTCAATTTCTGCTTACATAGAAAAAAATATCAAAACTACTGTCGTTACTAAAAATACGATTGTAATTAAAATTTTGAAATAGAACTTTCTATTTAAAGCATTTTTTTCGTAAATTCAACAAAAATGAGAAAATCCTAGGTCAAAACTTCTGAAAAAGAGGCGATTCCTGTCCTATTCACTACGGAAATTTAGCCTCGTAGGGCTTATATTTTATGAGATACAGCCATTTAAATATTTCAATTTCGTTTACATAGAAAAAAATATCAAAACTACCGTCGTTACTAAAAATACGATTGTAATTAAAATTTTGAATGAGAACTCTTCTATTTAATGCACGCTGTGTCTAACAAAATGAGAAATCTCAGGTCAAAACTTCAAAAGAGGCGACTTCTGGTTCATTACTAGGGAAATTTTTAGCCTCGTAGGGCTTATATATATTTTTCGAGATGTTTATTAAATATTTCAATTTCGATTACATAGTAAAAAACAATCAAAACTACCGTCGTTACTATAAATACGATTGTAATTAAAATTTTGAATGAGAACTCTTCTAGTTAAAGCATTTTTTCGTAAATTCAGCAAAAATTAAAAACTCCTAGGTCAAAACTTCTCTGAAGAAAGAGGCGATTCCTGTCTATTCACTATGGAAATTTCAGCCTCGTAGGCTTATATTTTACGAGATGTTTTCATTTAAAGATTTCAATTTCGTTAATATATAGTAAAAACAATCAAAACTACTGTCGTTACTTAAAAAAATACGATTGTAATTTAAATTTTGAATTAGAACTCTTCTGATTTAAAGCATTTTTTCGTAAATTCATCAAAAAATGAGAAACTCCTATGTCAAAAACTTCCTCTGAAAAAGAGGCAATTCTCGTCTATTCACTACGGAAATATCAGCCTCGTAGGGCTTATATTTTTCGAGATACAGCCATTTAAAGATTTCACTTCGTTTACATAGCAAAAACAATCAAACTGCCGTTACTGTAAAAATATACGATTGTGTAATTAAAATTTTGAATGAGAACTCTTTCTATTTAAAGCATTTTTTCGTAAATTCAATGGTAAAAATGAGAAAATCCTAGGTCAAAACTTCGAAAAAGAGGCGTCTTCGTCTATTCACTACGAAATTTAACCTTTGTAGGGCTTATATTTTACGATACAGCCATTAAAAGATTTCAATTTCGTGTACATAGTAAAAAACAATTAAAACTACCGTCGTTACTAAAAATACGATTGTAATTAAAATTTTAAATGAGAACTCTTCTATTTAAAGCATTTTTTCGTAAATTCAGCAAAAAATGAGAAAATCCTAGGTCAAAATCAAGAAAGACAGATACTCCGTCTATTCACTATGGAAATTTCTAGCCTCGTAGGGCTTTATATTTTTACGAGATACAGTTTACGTAAAGATCCCAATTTCTGGGTTTCTACATAGAAAAAAAAAAAAATATCAAAACTACTGTTTGTTATTACAAATAATACGATTGTAATTAAAATTTTGAATGAGAACCTTCTATTTAAAGCATTTTTTCGTAAATTCAGCAAAAATGAGAAACTCCTAGGTCAAACTTGAAAAGAGGCAGTTCCTGTCTATTCACTACGGAAATTTCAGCCTGTAGGGTATATATTTTTGAGATACAGCCATTTAAAGATTTCAATTTAGCTTATAGTAAAAACAATCAAAACTGCCGTCGTTACTAAAAAAATACGATTGTAATTAAAATTTGAATGAGAACTCTTCTATTTAAAGCATTTTTTCGTAATTCAACAAAATGAGAAAATCCTAGGTCAAAACTTCGAAGAAAGAGGCGATTCCCGTCTATTCACTATGAAAATTTCAGCCTCGTAGGGCTTATATTTTACGAGATACAGCCATTAAAAGATTTTAATTTCGTGTACATAGTAAAAAACAATCAAAACTACCGTCGTTACTATATAAATACGATTTGTATCTAAAATTTTGAATGAGAACTTTTCTATTTAAAGCATTCTCGTAAATTCAGCAAAATGAGAAAATCCTAGGTCAAAACTTTCTCTTGAAAAAGAGGCAATTCCTGTCTATTCACTACGGAAATTTCCCCAGCCTCTGTAGGGCTTAAATTTTTTGAGATACAGCCATTTAAAGATTTCAATTTCTGTTTATATAGTAAAAGACAATCAAAACTACCGTCGTTACTTATAAATACGGGATTGTAATTAAAATTTTGAATGAGAACTCTTCTATTTAAAGCATTTTTCGTAAATTCAGCAAAAAATGAGAAAAATCCTAGGTCAAAACTTCGAAAAAAGAGGCGATTCCCGTCTATTCACTACGGAAATTTCAGCCTCGTAGGGCTTATATTTTACGAGGTACAGCCATTTAAAGATTTCAATTTCGTTTACATAGTTAAAAACAATCTAAACTACCGTCGTTACTAAAAGTACGATTGTAATTATTTTGATGAGAACTTTTCTATTTAAAGCATTTTTTCGTAAATTCAGCAAAAAATGAGAAAATCCTAGGTCAAAACTTCGAAAAAAGAGGCGATTTCCGTCTATTCACTCCGAAAATTTAGCCTCGTAGGGCCCTTATTTTACAAGATACAGCCATTTAAAGATTTCAATTTCGTTTACATAGTAAAAAATAATCAAAATTAGCGTCGTTACTAAAAATACGATTGTAATTAAAATTTTGAATAAGAACTCTTCTATTTAATGCATTTTTTCGTAAATTCAGCAAAAAATTAAAAAATCCTAGGTCAAAAACTTGAAAAGAGGTGATTCCTGTCTATTCACTACGGAAATTTCAGCCTCGTAGGGCTTATATTTCTCTTACGAGATACAGCAATTTAAAAATTTCACTCTGTTTACATAGAAAAAATATCAAAACTACCGTCATTACTAAAAATACGATTGTACTAAAATTTTGAATGAGAACTCTTCTATTTTAAAGTATTTTTCGTAATCTGTAATACAAAAATGAGAAAATCCTAGGTCAAAACTTCGAAAAAGAGGCGATTCCTGTCTATTCACTATGGAAATTTCAGCTGTAGGGCTTTATATTTTACGAGATACAGCCATTAAAAGATTTCAATTCTGTGCATAGTAAAAACAATCAAAACTACCGTCGTTACTAAAAATACGATTGTAATTAAAATTTTGAATGAGAACTCTTCTATTTAAAGCATTTTTTCGTAAATTTAGCAAAAATGAGAAAATCCTAGGTCAAAACTTCGAAGAAAGAGGCGATTCCCGTCTATTCACTATGGAAATTTCAGCCTCGTAGGGCTTATATTTTACGAGATACAGCCATTAAAAGATTTCAATTTCGTTTACATAGTAAAAAACAATCAAAACTACTGTCGTTACTAAAAATACGATTGTAATTAAAATTTTGAATGAGAACTCTTCTATTTAAAGCATTTTTTCGTAAATTCAGCAAAAAAATTGAAAATCCTAGGTCAAAACTTCGAAAAAAGAGGCGATTCCCGTCTATACACTACGGAAATTTCAGCCTCGTAGGCTTTATATTTTACGAGATACAGCCATTTAAAGATTTCACCCTGTTTACATAGTAAAAATAATCAAAACTACCGTCGTTACAAAAAATACGATTGTAATTAAAAATTTGAATAAGAACTCTTCTATTTAAAGCATTTTTTATAATTTCAACAAAAAATGAGAAAATCCTAGGTCAAAACTTCGAAAATAGAGGCGATTCCCGTCTATTCACTACGGAAATTTCAGCCTCGTAGGGCTTATATTTTACGAGATACAGCCATTTAAAGATTTCCCAATTTCTGTTTACATAGAAGAAAATATCAAAACTACCGTCGTTACTAAAAATACGATTGCAATTAAAATTCTTGAATGAGAACTCTTCTATTTAAAGCATTTTTTCGTAAATTCAGCAAAAAAATGAGAAAATCCTAGGTCAAAACTTCGAAAAAAGAGGCGATTCCCATCTATTCACTACGGAAATTGCAGTCTCGTAGGGCTTATATTTTACCTTATACAGCCATTAAAAAAGATTTCACCTGTTTACATAGTAAGAAACAATCAAAACTACTGTCGTTACTAAAAATAATGATTGTAATTAAAATTTTGAATGAGAACTCTTCTATTTAAAGCATTTTTCGTAAATTCAGCAATAAACGAGAAAACTTAGGCCAAAACTTCGAAAAAGAGGTATGATTCCCGTCTATTCACTATGGAAATGTTCTCGTAGGGCTTATATTTAACGAGATACAGCCATTAAAAAGGATTTCACTTCGTGTACATAGTAAAAACAATTCAAACTACCGTCGTTACTAAAACACATGATTGTACTAAAATTTTGAATGAGAACTCTATTTAAAGCATTTTTTCGTAACTAACAAAAATGAGAGAAATCCAGTCAAAACTTCGAAAAAGAGGCGATTCCTGTCTATTCACTCCGAAAATTTAGCCTCGTAGGGCTGGCATTTTACAGGATACAGCCATTAAATATTTCACCTCGTGTGTACATAGTAAAAACAATCAAAACTGCTACTGTCGTTACTAAAAATACGATTGTAATTAAAATTTTGAATGAGAACCTTCTATTTAAAGCATTTTCAAATCAGCAAAAATTGAAAATCCAGTCAAAACTTCGAAAAAGAGTAAGGCCCACCCCATACACTATTAAATTGTTCTGAAATGAGATTTATTAGATACAGTTTACTTAAAGATTTCCCAATTTCGTTTACATAGTAAAAACAATCAAAACTTACTGTCGTTACTAAAAATATGATTGTAATTAAAATTTTGAATAAGAACTCTTCTATTTAAAGTGATTTTTCGTAACCAACAAAAATGAGAAAATCGTGTAGGGTCAAAACTTCTCTGAAAAAATAGAGGCGATTCTGTCTATTCACTACGGAAATTTCTGTACCTCGTAGGCTAATATTTTATTAGATACAGCCATCGGTACTTCAATTTCGTTTACATAGTAAAACAATCAAAACTACTCGTCGTTGGCTAAAAATACGATTGTAATTGAAATGAATGAGGAACTCACTTTAAAGATTTTTCGTAACCAACAAAAATGAGAGAAAACTTATGGTCAAAACTTCTGAAAAAGAGTATATAAACCGTCTATTAACTACGGAAATTTCAGCGCCTGTAGGGCTTTATATTTTACAGATACAGCCATTTAAAGATTTCAATTTCGTTTAAATAGAAGAAACTATCAAAACTACTGTCGTTACTAAAAATACGATCTCTACTTAAAATTTCCGAATGGAGAACTCCTTCTATTTAAAGCATTTTTTCGTAAATTCAGCAAAAATGAGAAAATCCTTGGTCAAAACTTCGAAAAAGAGGCGATTCATCTATTCACTACGGAAATTGCAGTCTCGTACGGGCTTATATTTTACCTGAGTTACAGCCATTAAAAAGATTTCAATTCCGTTACATAGTAAGAAACAATCAAAACTACTGTCGTTACTAAAAATACATGATTGTAATTAAAATTTTGAATGAGAACTCTTCATTTGTAAAGATTTTTTCAAATTCAGCAATAATTGAGAAAATCCTAGGTCAAAACTTCTTGAAAAAAAGAGGCGATTCCTGTCTATTCACTATGGAAATTTTAGCCCCTGTAGGGCTTATATATTTTGATGAGATGTTTTCATTAAAAGATTTCAATTTCGTGTACATAGTTAAAAACAATCAAAACTACCGTCGTTACTAAAAATACGATTGTAATTAAAATTTTGAATAAAATCCTTTCTATTTAAGGCATTTTTTCGTAAATTCAACAAAAAATGAGAAAATCCTAGGTCAAAACTTCGAGAAAAGAGGCGATTCCTGCCCATCTATGCACTACGGAAATTTCAGCCCTGTAGGGCTTATATTTTACGAGATACAGCCATTTAAATATTTGAATTTCGTTTACATAGAAAAAAAAATTTCAAAACTACCGTCGTTACTAAAACTACGATTGTAATTAAAATTTTGAATGAAAACTTTTCAATTTAAAGCATTTTTTCTGTAAATTCAACAAAAATGAGAAAATCCTAAATAAAACTTCTCGAAAAAGAGGCAAGGATTCCCGTCTATTCACTACGGAAATTTCAGCCTGTAGGGCTATATTTTACGAGATACAGCCATTTAAAATTTCACTTCGTTTACATAGTAAAAACAATCAAAACTACCGTCGTTACTAAACATACGATTTTAATTAACATTTTCCATGAGAACTCTTCTTATTTAAAGCATTTTTTCGTCAATTCAGCCAAAAATGAGAAAATCCTAGGTCAAAACTGAAAAAGAGGCGATTCCTACCCATTATTTACTACGGAAATTTCAGCCTCGTAGGGATTATATTTTCGAGATACAGCCATTTTAATATTTCAATTCGTTTACATAGTAAAAACAATCAAATCTACCAATGTTACTTAAAATCGATTGTAATTAAAATTTGAATGAGAACTCTTCTATTTAAAGAATTTTTCAAATTCAGCAAAAATGAGAAAATCCTAGGTCAAAATTTCGAAAAATGAGGCGATTCCCTGTCATTCACTATGGAAATTTCAGCCTCGTAGGGCTTATATTTTACGAGATACAGCCATTAAAAAAGAATTCAATTTGTGTACATAGTAAAACAATTAAAGCACTGTTTGTTACAAAACACATTGTAAAAAAAAAAATTTTGAATGAGAACTTTTCTATTTAAAGCATTTTTCGTAAATTCAACAAAACGAGATAACCTTCTAGGTCAAAACTTGGAAAAAGAGGCGATTCCTGTCTATTCACTACGGAAATTTCTACAGCCTCGTAGCTTATATTTTACGAGATATGTTTTCATTTAAAATTTCAATTTGCTTACATGAAAATATCAAACTACTGTCGTGTTACTGAAAATACGATTGTAATTAACATTTTGAATGAGAACTCTTCTATTTAAAAACATTTTTTCAAATTCAGCAAAAATGAGAAAATCCTAGGTCAAAACTTCTGAAAAAAAGAGGCGATTCCGTCTATTCAATACGGGAAATTTCAGAGCCTGTAGGGCTTATATTTTACGAGATACAGCCATTTAAAGATTTTCACTTGCTTACATAGAAAAAATTTCAAAACTACCGTCGTTACTAAAGCTACGATTGTAATTAAATTTTGAATGAGAACTTAGTTTAAAGCATTTTTCGCAAATTCAACAAAACAGAGAAAATCCCAGGTCAAAACTTCGAAAAAGAGGCGATTCCTGCCCATTCAGTAGTTTAAAAATTTTCAATGCCTGTAGGCTTGTATATTTTGATGAGACATAGCCATTTAAAGATTTCAATTTCGTTTACATAGCAAAAACAACAAACTACTAATGTTACTAAAAATATTGACTAAATTAAAATTTTGATTAAGAGAACTCTTCTATTTAAAGCATTTTTTCGTAAATTTAGCAAAAAATGAGAAAATCCTAGGTCAAAACTTCGAAAAAGATGGCGATTCCTGTCTATTCACTACGGGAAATTTCAGCTCAGGATTATATTTTTTCGAGATACAGCCATTTTAATATTTCAATTCTGTCACATAGTAAAAACAATCAAAACACTGTCGTTACTTAAAATCGATTGTAATTTAAATTTTGAATGAGAACTCTTCTATTTAAAGCATTTTTCGTAAATTCAGCAAAAATGAGAAAATGGTAGGTCAAAATTTCGAAAAAGAGGCGATTCTCGTCTATTCATTAACGGAAATTTCTAGCCTCAGGGCTTATATTTCTGATGAAAGATACAGCCATAAAAGATTTAAATTTTAAAATATAGTAAAACAATTAAAGCTTACTGTCGTTACTAAAAAAACGGGATTGAAAAAAATTTTGAATGAGAACTTTCTATTTAAAGCATTTTTTCGTAAATTCAACAAAAAATGATAAATCCTAGGTCAAAACTTCGAAAAAGAGGCGATTCCCGTTCATTCCACAACGGAAATTTGTTTCGTAGGGCTTATATTTTACGACATAGTTACTAAAATTTCAATTTGTTTATAGAAAAATATCAAACTACTGTCGTTACTAAAAATACGATTGTAATTTAACATTTTAATAGAACTTTATATTTAAAGCATTTTTTCAATTCAGCAAAACAGAAAATCCTAGGTCAAAACTTCGAAAAAGAGGCGATTCCCGTCTATCCTACTACGGAAATTTCAGCCTGTAGGGCTTATATTTTACGAGATACAGCCATTTAAAGATTTCTAATCGTTACATAGAAAAAAATATCAAACTACCGTCGTTACTAAAAATACGATTGTAATTAAAATTTTGAATGAGAACTTATTTTAAGCATTTTTCAAATCAGCAAAAAAATGAGAAAATCCTAGGTCAAAACTCTTGAAAGAGGCGATTCCTGTCTATTCACTACGGAAATTTCAGCCTGTAGGGCTTATATTTTACGAGATGTTTTCATTTAAAGATTTCCAATTCTGCTTTACATAGTAAAAAACAACTAAAACTACTGTCGTTACTAAAAATACGATTGTAATTAAAATTTTGAACGAGAACTTCTTCTATTTAAAGCATTTTTTCGTAATTCAGCAAAAATGAGAAAATCCTAGCCAAACTTCGAAGTTATATGATTCCCGTCTATTCACTATGGAAATTTAGCCTGTAGGGCTTATATTTTACGAGATGTTTACTTAAAGATTTCAATTTGTTTACATAAAAAAACATCAAAACTACCTAGTCGTTACTAAAAATACGATTATTATTAAAATTTTGAATGAGAACTCTTCTCTTTAAAGCATTTTTTCGTAAATTCAGCAAAAAATGAGAAAAATCCTTGGTCAAAACTTCGAAAAAAGAGGCGATTCCTGTCTATTCACTACGAAATTTCAGCCTGTAGGGCTTATATTCTACTGAGATACGCCATTTAATGATTTAATTGCTATATAGTAAAAATAATCAAAACTACTGTCGTTACTTCAAAAATACGATTGTAATTTAAATTGAATGAATTTTTATTTTAAAGTTTTTTCGTAAATTCAGCAAAAAATGAGAAAATCCTAGGTCAAAACTTCGAAAAAAGAGGCGATTCCCGTCTATTCACTACGGAAATTTCAGCCTCGTAGGGCTTATATTTTACGAGATACAGCCATTTAAAGAATTCAATTTCGTTTACATAGAAAAAAAATATCAAAACTACCGTCGTTACTAAAATACGATTGTAATTAAAATTTTGAATGAGAACTTTATTTAAAGCATTTTTCGTAAATTAAGCAAAAATGAGAAAACCGTAGGTCAAAACTTCGAAAAAGAGGTGATTCCTGTCTATTCACTATGGAAATTTCTGCCTCGTAGGGCTTTATATTTAACGAGAGAAGCAGCCATTAAAAGATTCTTCTACCTGTGTACATAGTAAATAACAATCAAAACTACCGTCGTTACTAAAAATACGATTGTAATTAAAATTTTGAAAAGAACTCTTCTATTTAAGCATTTTGTAACTAGCAAAAATGAGAAAATCCTAGGTCAAAACTTCGAAAAAGAGGCAATTTCTGTCTATCTACGATGGAAATTTCTAATACCTCGTAGGGCTTATATTTTTCGAGATACAGCCATTTAAAGATTTCAATTTCGTTTATATAGTAAAAAATTATCAAAACTACCGTCGTTACTAAAAATACGATAGTAATTAAAATTTTGAATGACAACTCTTTTATTTAAAGCATTTTTTGTAAATTCAACAAAAATGAGAAAATCCTAGGTCAAACTTCAAAAAAGAGGCGATTCCCGTCTATTCACTACGGAAATTTCAGCCTCGTAGGGCTTATATTTTACGAGATACAGCCATTAAAGATTTCACTTGCTTACATAGTAAAAACAATCAAAGCTAGCGTCGTTACTAAAAATACGATTGTAATTAAAATTTTGAATGAAAAACTTTGTCAAAAGAATTTTTCGTAAATTCAGCAAAAAATTAAAAAATTCCAAGGTCAAAACTTCGAAGAAAGAGGCGATTCCCGTCTATTCACTATAGAAATTTCAGCATCGTAGGGCTTATATTTTACGAGATACAGCCATTTAAAGATTTCACTTTTGTTTACATAGTAAAAAACAATCAAAACTACTGTCGTTTCTAAAAATACGATTGTGTTTCAAAATTTTGGAATGAGAACTCTTCTATTTAAAGCATTTTTTCGTAAATTCAGCAAAAATGAGAAAAACTTAGGTCAAAACTTCGGGAAAAAGAGGCGATTCCTGTCTATTCACTTCATGGAAATTTCAGCCTGTAGGGCTTATATTTTACGAGATACAGCCATTTAAAGATTTCAATTTCGTTTACATAGAAAAATATCAAAACTACTGTCGTTACTAAAATACGATTGTAATTAAAATTTGTTCGAGAACTTTTCTATTTAAAGCATTTTTTCAAAAATTAAGCAAAATGAGAAAACTTAGGTCAAAACTGAAAAAGAGGCGATTCCTGTCTATTCACTACGGAATGGTTTCGTAGGGCTTATATTTTACGAGATACAGCCATTTAAAGATTTCCAATTTCGTTTCTACATAGTAAAAATAATCAAAGCTAGTTGTCGTTACTAAATTACGATTAGAATTAAAATTTGAATGAGAACTCTTCTATTTAAAAGCATTTTTCGTAAATTCAGCAAAATTAGAAAACTTGTAAATAAACTTCTGAAAAAGAGGCGATTCCCACCATTCACTACGGAAATTTCAGCCTCGTAGGGCTTATATTTTACGAGATACAGCCACGCAAGATTTCACTTGTTTACAGTAAAAACAATTAAACTACCGTCGTTACTAAAATAAATGATTGTAATTAAAAATTTAACACAGAACTCTATTTAAAGCATTTTTCGTAAATTCAGCAAAAATGATAAATTCTATGTCAAAACTTCGAAAAAGAGGCGAGATTCCTGGTCCATTCACTACGGAAATTCCTAGCCTCTGTAGGCTTATATTTTCGAGATACAGCCATAAAAACTTTCAATTTCGTTTACATAGTAAAAAACAATCAAAACTACCGTCGTTACTAAAATACGATTGTACTTAAAATTATGAATGAGAACTCTTGTATTTAAAGCATTTTTTCGTAAATTCAGCAAAAAATGAGAAAATCATAGGTCAAAACTTCGAAGAAAGAGGCGATTCCCGTCTATTCACTATGGAAATTTCAGCCTCGTAGGGCTATGATTTAATGAGATACGCCATTAAAGATTTCAATTTCGTTTACATAGAAAAATATCAAACTACTGTCGTTACTAAAAATACGATTGTAATTAAAATTTTGAATGAGAACTCTTCTATTTAAAGCATTTTTTCGTAAATTAAGCAAAATATGAGAAAATCCTAGGTCAAAACTTCGAAAAAAGAGGCGATTCCCGTCTATTCACTACGGAAATTTAAGCCTGTGTATTTATATTTTACGAGATACAGCCATTTAAAGATTTCAATTGCTATATAGTAAAAATAATCAAAGTTAGTTAATGTTACTAAATTACGATTGTAATTAAAATTTTGTATGAGAAC
Organism: Teleogryllus oceanicus; assembly: GCA_964035755.1. Lineage (NCBI taxonomy): Eukaryota > Metazoa > Arthropoda > Insecta > Orthoptera > Gryllidae > Teleogryllus > Teleogryllus oceanicus. Next base: position 1,406,883 of record CAXIVR010000015.1, read on the forward strand.
TTATTTAAAGCATTTTTCGTAAATTCAGCAAAAATGAGAAAATCCTAGGTCAAAACTTCGAAAGAGGCGATTCCCACCCATTCACTACGAAATTTCAGCCTCGTAGGGCTTATTTTAGGAGATACAGGGATTTAAAGATTTCAATTTCTGTTTACATAGTAAGAACATATTAAAACTACTGTCGTTACTAAAAATACGAATGTAATTAAAATTTTGAATGTGAACTCTTCTATTTAAATCATTTTTTTCGTAACCAGCAAAAAATGATAAATTCCTGCGTCAAAACTTCAGAAAAAGAGGCGATTCCCGTCTATTCACTACGAAATGTTTCGTAGGGCTGATATTTTCGAGATACAGCCATAAAAAATTTCACTTCGTTTACATAGTGAAAAACAATCAAACTACTCGTCGTTACTTAAAATATTGATTGGTAATTTAAAAATTTTAAATGAGAACTCTTGTATTTCAAGCATTTTTCGTAAATTCAGCAAAAATGAGAAAATCCTAGGTCAAACTGGAAGAAAGAGGCGATTCCTGTCTATTCACTATGGAAATTTCAGCCCTGTAGGGCTTTATATTTACGAGATACAGCCATTTAAAGATTTCAATTTCGTTTACATAGTAAAAACAATCAAAACTACCGTTACTTAAAAATATGATTTGTAATTAAAATTTTGAATGAGAACCCCTTCTATTTCACATTTTTTGTAAATTACAAAATATGAGAAAATCCTAGGTCAAAACTTCGAAAAAGAGGCCATTCCTGTCTATTTACTACGGAAGCCTAGCCCTGTAGGGCTTATATTTTCGAGATACAGCCATTTAAAGATTTCAATTTCTGCTTTACATAGTGAAAACAATCAAAACTACCGTCGTTACTAAAAATACGATTGTAATTAAAATTTCGAATGAGAACTCTTCTATTTAAAGCATTTTTTCGTAAATTCAACAAAAAATGAGAATCCGGTCAAACTTCTGAAAAAGGATTCCCGTCTATTCACTACGGAAATTTCAGCCTCGTAGGGCTTATATTTTACGAGATACAGCCATTTAAAGATTTCAATTTCGTTTACATAGTAAAAAAACAATCAAAACTACCGTATTTACTAAAAATACGATTGTAATTAAAATTTTGAATGAGAACTCTTCTATTTAAAGCATTTTTTCGTAAATTCAGCAAAAAATGAGAAAATCCTAGGCCAAACTTCGAAGAAAGAGGCGATTCTGTCTATTCACTATGGAAATTTCAGTCTCGTAGGGCTTATATTTTACGATACAGCCATTTAAAGATTTCACCGTTTACATAAAAAAATATCAAAACTACTGTCGTTACTAAAATACGATTATTATTAAAATTTTGAATGAGTAATTTTCTTTAAAGCATTTTTCGTAAATTCAGCAAAATGAAAATCCTTGGTCAAAAAACTGAAAAAGAGGCGATTCCCGTCTATTCACTACGGAAATTTCAGCCTCGTAAGGCTTATATTTTACGAGATACAGCCATTTAATAATTTCAATTTCGTTTACATAGTAAAAAATAATCAAAACTACCGTCGTTACTAAAAATACGATTGTAATTAAAATTTTGAATGAGAACTCTTCTATTTAAAGCATTTTTTCGTAAATTCTACAAAAAATGAGAAAATCCTAGGTCAAAACTTCGAAAAAAGAGGCGATTCCCGTCTAAAACGGATACAGCCATTTAAAGATTTCAATTTCGTTTACATAGAAAAAAAATCAAAACTACCGTCGTTACTAAAAATACGATTGTAATTAAAATTTTGAATGAGAACTCTTCTATTTAAAGCATTTTTCGTAAATTCAGCAAAAAATAGAAAATCCTAGTCAAAACTTCGAAAAAGAGGCGATTCCGTCTATTCACTACGGAAATTTCAGCCTTGTAGGGCTTATATTTTACGAGATACAGCCATTTAAAGATTTCAATTTTGTTTACATAGAAAAAAAGTATCAAAACTACCGTCGTTACTAAAAATACGATTGTAATTAAAATTTTGAATGAGAACTCTACTATTTGAAGCATTTTTTCGTAAATTCAGCAAAAAATGAAAATCCTGGGTCAAAACTTCGAAGAAAGAGGCGATTCCCGTCTATTCACTACGAAATTTCAGCCTCGTAGGGATTATATTTTACGAGATACAGCCATTTAAAGATTTCAATTTCGTTTACATAGAAAAAAATATCAAAACTACCGTCGTTACTAAAAATACGATTGTAATTAAAATTTTGAATGAGAACTCTTCTATTTAAAGCATTTTTTCGTAAATTAAGCAAAAAATGAGAAAATCCTAGGTCAAAACTTCGAAAAAAGAGGCGATTCCCGTCTATTCACTACGGAAATTTCAGCCTCGTAGGGCTTATATTTTACGAGAAACAGCCATTTAAAGATTTCAATTTCGTTTACATAGTAAAAAACAATCAAAACTACCGTCGTTACTAAAAATACGATTGTAATTAAAATTTTGAATGAGAACTCTTCTATTTAAAGCATTTTTTCTACATAATCCTATGAAACTTCGAATATAGAGTGGATTATAAATATTCTGCCATGCAAATTTCAGCGTCGTAGGGCTAATATTTTACGAGATACAGGCGTTTAAAAGTTCCGGAAGGATCCACTGGTTAAAAAGTTCTGAAAAGCTCCTTCCTAATTGGAAATTTCATAGCGATTACAATAGTATTAAGTATTCTTCCATCTAGTCTTTAAATTTACAAAATCATGAAAAATTCTTCAAGTAGGTTTGAAACTTCGAATATAGAGTGGATTATAAATATTCTGCCATGCAAATTTCAGCGTCGTAGGGCTAATATTTTAAGAGATACAGGCGTTTAAGAGTTCCAGAAGGATCCACAGGTTAAAAAGTTCAGAAATGCTCCTTCATAACTGGAAATTTCATAGCGATTACAATAGTATTAATTATTCTTCCATCTGAGTCTTTGAAATTTACAAAATCATGAAAAATTCTTCAAAAATGAGTTTGGAAACTTCGAATAGAGTGGATTATAAATATTCTGCCATACATTTCAGCGTCATCAGGGCTGTATTTTACGAGATACAGGCATTTAAAGTTCCAGAAGGATCCACAGGTTAAAAGTTCTGAAAGCTCCTTCTAATTGGGAAATATCTTAGCGATTACAATATAGTATTGATTATTATTCCATCTTAGGCTTTGGGAATTTACAAAATCATGAAAAATTCTTCAAAAAATTAGTTCGAAACTTCGAATCAGAGTGGATTATAGATATTCTGCCATGCAAATTTCAGCGTTGTAGGGCTAATATTTTGCGAGATACAGGCGTTTAAAACGATCCAGAAGATCCACAGGTTAAAGGATCTGACTCCTTCCTAACTGGAAATTATCATAGCGATTACAATAGTATTAATTACTCTTCCATCTGAGTCTTTGAAATTTACAAAATCATGAAAAATTCTTCAAAAATGAGTTTGAAACTTCGAATATAGAGTAGATTATAAATATTCTGCCATGCAAATTTCAGCGTAAGAGGGCTAATATTTTACGAGATACAGGCGTTTAAAGATCCTGAAGGATCCACAGGTTAAAAAGTTCTTAAAAGCTCCTTCCTAACTGAAAATATCTATACTTGATTACAACAATTATTGATTATTATTCCATGTAGGCTTTGAAATTTACAAAATCATGAAAAATTCAAAATGAGTTTGAAACTTCCAGATATAGAGTGGATTATAAATATTCTGCCATGCAAATTTCAAGTAAGAGGGCTAATATTTTACGAGATAGGCGTTTAAAAGTTCAGAGAAGGATCCACAGGTTAAAAGTTCTGAAAGCTCCTTCCCTAACTGGAAATATCATAGCGATTACATATCATTCTAACTGGAAATTTCATGGAATTTTAATAGTATTAATTATTCTTTATCTGAGTCTGTGAATTTACAAAATCAGGAAAAGTGTTGAGTTTGAACGAAACATCGAATGTGAGGTGGTTATAAATATTCTGTAGCGCTTAATTCAAATTGTAGGGCTATTTTACAGAGATACGAGGCGTTTAATGATCCAGAAGGATCCACAGGTTAAAAGTTCTGAAAAGCTCCTTCTAACAAATTACTATATAGCGATTACAGTAATTGTTTTGCTCTTTGTGCGGATCTTTGAGTTTTGATGTGAAGATTCTTCAAAAATCAGTTTGAAACTTCAGATATAGAGTAGATTATAAATATTCTGTGCAAATTTCAGCGTCGAAGGGCCTATTATTTACGGATGAGCGTTTAAAGTTCCTGAGGATCACAGTTTGAGGTTCATAAGTATTCTATTTGAAAATATGTGGCGTGCTAAACAGTGTGATTATTATTCCATCTTGACTTCCAAATTAGCAAAATCATGAAAAATTCTTCAAAAATGAGTTTGAAATTTCAGATGATCTGGATTATAAATTTTCTGCCAATGCAAATTTCCAGCGTCGTAGGGCTAATATTTTGCAGAGATGAGCGTTTAAAGTTTGAGAGGATCCAGTTTAAAGGGATCTGAAAAACAGCTACTAACACAAATCATCATCATGCGATTACAATGAGTATTGATTATTATTCATCTTATGACTGAAATTTACAAAATCATGAAAAATTCTTTAAAATAGTTGAAACTTCAGATATAAGTGGATTATAAATTTTCTACCATGCAAATTTTAACGTAATTGATTAATATTTTGAGATACAGACGATTCACAAAAGGTTTCAGAAGGATCTTTAGGTTATAAAAAAGTTCTTAAAGCTCAGCCTAACCCAAAATATGTGTGATTACAATAGTATTGATTATTATTCCATCTTAGGCTTTGAAATTTACAAAATCATGAAATTCTTTAAATGTTCAGAAACTTCAGTATGAGTGGATTATAAATATTTGCCTGCAGTTTCCAGCGTCAATGGGGCTAATATTTTTTGAGATACAGGCGTTTGAAAGTTCCAGAAGGATCCACAGTTAAGTTGTAAGCTCATTTGCCTGGAAATATCTTTGTGATTGTAGTGTTGATTGTTATTCCATCTTAGGCTTTGAAATTTACCAAAATCATGCAAAAATTATTTAAAAATGAGTTGACTTCAGATATAGAGTGGATTATAATGTTACCTTTGAATTCAATAAGAGGCTAATGTTTTGAGATACAGACGTTTAAAGTTCAGAAGGATCCAGGTTAAAAGTTCTGAAAAGCCCTTCTTAACTGGAAATTTCTGTGATGATTACAATAGTAATGGTATTCTTCCAACTGGAGTCTTTGAAATTTAAAATCATGAAAATTCTTTAAATGAGTTTTAAACTGAATGAAAGTGGATTATAAATGTTCTGCCATTACTGCATTTCAGCGTCGTTGGGTACAATATTTTTACGAATGCAGGGTTTAAAAGTTTCAGAAGGATCCACGATTTAAAAGGTCTGAAAGAAGCTCATTTCTTTGGAAATTTCATAGCGATTATAATAGTATTTGTATTTTCCATCTGCAGTCTTTGAATTTTGCACAAAATCCTTATGAAAAATTCTTCAAAATGAGTTGAAACTTCAGATATAAGTGGATTATAAATATTACCTGCTGCTTTGTTTTTAATCGTAGGGCTAATGTTGCAGAGATACAGGCGTTTAAAGAAGTTCCAGAAGAAGGATCACAGGTTAAAAGGCTCTGAAAAGCTCCACTCTATTTATCCTGCGCGATTATAGTAGTATTATTATTATTCCATCTTAGGCTTTAAATTTTACAAAATGATGAAGTTATTCAAAAAATGAGTTTGAAACTGGTGTAGAGTGGATTATAAATATTTGTATGCAAATTTGAGCGTTGTAGGGCTAATATTTTGGGATGCAGAGCGTTTAAACGATCCAGAAGGATCTGGGTTGAGATTATGAAAAGCTCCTTTAATGGAAATTATATAGCGATTACAGTAGTGTTGATACTCTTCATCTGAGTCTTTGGAAATTTCTGAATCATGAAAATTCTTTAATGAGTTTGAAACTTCTGAATATGATAGATTATAAATGTTCTGCCATATGCAAATTTCAGCGTCGAGCTAATATTTTGCAGATACTGGTGTTTAAAAGTTCCTGAAGGATACAGGTTAAAGTTCCTCAACTCCTTCTAACTGAAATAATATGATTACAGCAGTATTGATTATTATTCCATCTGCAGAACAAATTAACAAATCATAGAAAAATTCTTCAAAATAGGTTAAACTGAATATAAGTGATTGGCGTTTCATACCATGCAAATTTCAGCGTCGTGAGGCTAATATTTTACAGAGATACAGGCGTTAAGGTCCAGAGGATACAGGTTAAAAAGTTCTGAAAAGCTCATTCCTAACTGGAAATATCATATGATTACAATAGTATTGATTATTATTCCATCTTGACTTTGAAATTTACAAAGTCGGAAGATTGCTGAAAATGGTTTGCAGAGCTTGTGAATGTAGGTGGTTATCAGTTTTTCTGTGTATTTTGATTTTGTCATTATGAGACTAATATTTTACAAGATCTGGAAGCGTTTAAAGAGTTCCAGAAGGATCACGGTTAAAAAAGTTCTCCAAAAGCTCCTTCCTAACACAGTATCACTGCTTGATTACAATAGTGATTAACTATTCCCATCTGGGCTTTAGGTACAAAATCTATGAAAAATTCTTTAAAATAGGTTCAGAACTTCAGATATAGAACAGTTATAAATATTCTGCCATGCAAATTTGCAATGTTGGGCTAATATTACGAGATGCAGGCGTTAAAGAAGTTCAGAAGGATCCACAGGTTGAGGGATTAAAGCTCCTTCTGCACAGAAATATCATGGCATGATTACAGTAGTGATTGTTATAGGCTTTTGAAATTACAGAATCTTGAAAAATTCTTCAAATAGTTTGAAACTGAATAAGTGGTTATAAATGTTCACATGCAAATTTCCTTCAACGTAAAGGCTGTTTTGAGATACAGGCGTTTAAGTTCAGAAGGATCACAGGTTAAAAAGTTCTGAAAATATTACATTCATGAAATTTCTGCTTGATTACAATAGTGTTAATTGTGTTCTTCCATCTGAGTCTTTGAAATTTCTAAATCATGAAAAATTCTTCAAAAATGAGTTTTAAACTTCAGATAGAAGTGGATTATAAATTTACTTTGCCATGCAAATTTCTACCAGCGTCGTTATGACTAATATTTACAGAGATACAGGCGTTTAAAAGTTCCTGAAGGATCCACAGGTTAAAAGTTCCTCAAGCTCCTTCCTAACTGAAAATATCATAGCGATTACAACAGTATTGATTATTAGGCATTCCATCTTAGGCTTTGGAAATTTACAAAATCGACAAATTCTTTAGGAAAACTGAGTTTGAAACTTCGAATGATGGATTAGTTTCTGCCATGCAAATTTTAGCGTCGTGGGGCTAATGTTTTACAGATCCCAGGCGTTTAAAAGTTCAGAGGATCCACGAGTTAAAAAGTTCTAAGCTCCTTCTTAACTGGAAATTTGTGTGATTACATGTGTCATTATTATTCCATCTGAGTCTTTTGGAAATTTTAAATCATGAAAAATTCTTGAAAAATGAGTTTAAAACTCGGAATGAAGTGGATTATAAATATTCTTCAATGCAGATTTCTGCATCATTAGATAATATTTTAGGAGATACAGGCGTTTAAAAAGTTCAGAAGAGATCACAGGTTAAAAGTTCTGAAAAGCTAGCCTAACACATTTCTTGGATTACAATATTAATTATTCTTTGTCTAGTCTTTGTTTAAAATGCGAAGTGCTTTAAAAATGTATTTCAAAACTTCAGATAGAGTGGATTTAAATATTCTGCCAGCCTTACAAATTTCAGCGTCATGGGCTAATGTTTTGAGATACAGGCGTTAAAAAGTTTCAGTATGATCCACAGGTTTAAAAAGTTTCTGAAATGCCTCCTTCCCAGCACAAATTTGTAGCGATTACAATAGTATTAATTATTCTTCCATCTGATCTCTGAATTTACAAGATCATTAAAGTCTTTAAAATGTGGTTTGAAACTTTGAATATAGAGTAGATTATAAATATTCTGCCATGCAAATTTCTGGCATTCTGGGCTATGGAGTTTACGAGATACAGCAGTTAATGATTCCAGAAGATTCTGACTATAAAATGTTCTTAAAAGCTGTAACCTGGATATTTCATGATTACAATAATATTAATTATTTTACATCTGAGTCTTTGAAATTTACAAAATCATGAAAAATTCTTCAAAGTAGATTTCAAACTTCGAATAGAGAGTGGATTATAAATATTCTGCCATACCATAAATTTCAGCGTCGTGGAATTTAATATTTTACGAGATGAGCGTTTAAAGTTCCAGAAGGATCCAACAAGGTTAAAAAAGTTCTGAAAAGCTTCTTCCCTATTCAAATTTCATAGCGGTACAATGGTATTAATTATTCTCATCTGAGTCTTCCAATTTGAAAATCTTATGAAAAATTCTTCAAAATGAGTTTGAACTTCAGGCCTAAATTGGATACTAAATTTTCTGCCATGCATATTTCCAGCGTCGTAGGGCTAATATTTTAAGAGATACAGGCGTTAAAAGTTCAGAAGGATCTATGGGTTAAAGTTCTAAAAGCTCCTTCTAGCAAAATATGATAAGCGATTACAAAATAGTAATAATTATTCTTCCATCTAGTCTTTGAAATTTACAAATCATGAAAAAATTCTTCAAAAATGAGTTTGAAACTGTGAATACTCGAGTGGATTATAAATATTCTGCCATGCAAATTTCCAGCGTCGTAGGGCTAATATTTTGAGATACAGGCATTTAAAAAGTTCCAGAAGGATCCACAGGTTAAAAAGTTTGTAAAAGCTCCTATTCCTAACTGGAAATATCTGGTGCAGCACAGTATTGATTATTATTCCATCTTAGGCTTTGAAATTACAAAATCGCGAAAAATTCTTCAAAATGAGTTTGAAACTTCGAATATAGAGTGGATTATAAATATTCTGCCACACCAAATTTCAGCGTCGTGAGATATTATTTTACGAGGATACAGCGTTTTAAAGTTTCAGAAGGATCCACGGGTTAAAAGTTCTGAAAGCTCCTTCCTAACTGGAAATATCATAGCGTGTTCTAATCGTATGTTGATTATTATTCATGTAGGCTTTGAAATTTACAAAATCATAGAAAATTTTTTAAAAAATTAGTTTCAAGCACCGAATATAGAGTGGATTATAAATATTCTACCATGAAAATTTCAACGTCGTAGGGCTAATGTTTTACGAGATACAGGCGTTTTAAAAAAAGTTCCCAGAAGGATCCACAGGTTAAAAAGTTCTGAAATGCTCCTTCTAACTGCATTTCATAGCGATTACAATAGTAGATATTCTTCCATCTGAGTCTTTGAAATTTGCAAAATCAGGAAAATTCTTTAAATTAGTTCAAAACTTCGAATGTAGAGTGGATTACGTAATATTTTCTGCCATGCAAATTTCAGCGTTGTAGGGCTAATAATATTTTACGAGATACAGGCGTTTAAACGATCAGAAGGATCCACAGGTAAAAAGTTCTGAAAGCTCCTTCCTAGCTGGAAATATCAGCGATTACAACTTAGTATTGATTATTATTCCATCTTAGGCTTGAATTTACAAAATCATGAAAATTCTTCAAAAATGAGTTTGTTCAGATATAGAGTGGATTATAAATTTTCTGCCATGCAAATTTTAGCGTCATGGGGCTAATATTTTACAGGGTGGAAGGCGTTTTAAAAGTTCCAGAAGGATCACAGGTTAAAGAGGAAGTTCTGAAAAACCTTCTAACCCAAAATATCATAGCGATTACAATAATAATGATTATTATTCCATCTTAGGCTTTGAAATGTTACAAAATCATGAAAAATTCTTTAAAAATGAGTTCAAGAAACTTCGGAATATAGAGAGTGGATTATAAATATTCTGCCATGCAAATTTCAGCGTCGATAGGGCTAATATTTTTACGAGATACCAGGCGTTTAAAAGTTCAGAAGGATCCACAGGTTAAAAAGTTCTTAAAGCTCCTTCCTACCTGGAAATATCAGCGATTACAGTATTAATTATTATTCCATCTGGCTTTGAAATTTACAAAATCATGAAAAAATTCTTCAAAATGAGTTTGAAACTTCGAATATAGAGTGGATTATAAATATTCTGCCATGCAAATTTCAATAAGAGGGACTAATATTTTACAGATGAGCGTTTAAGAGTTCCAGAAGGATCCACAGGTTAAAAAGTTCTGAAAAGCTCATGTAACTGGAAATTTCATAGCGATTACAATAGTATTAATTATTCTTCCATCTGAGTCTTGAAATTTACAAAGAATCAACAAATTGCTTCAAAAATTAGTTTTAAACTTCCAGATAAGTGGATTATGAAGTATTCTGTACTGGAATTTCTACCGGCGTCGTTTGGGTAATGTTTGCAGGATACAGAGGTTTAAAGAAGTTTCAGAAAGGATCACAGGTTAAAAGGTCTGAAAAGCTCCTTCTAACTGGAAATTTCATAGCGATTACAATGGTATTAATTATTCTTCTATCTGGGTCTTTAGATTTTGCAAATCATGAAAAATTCTTTAAAATGAGTTTGAAACTGAATATGGGAGTGGATTCAAATATTCTGCATGCAATTTCAGCGTCGTAGGGCTAATGTTTTGAGATCTGTGAGCGATTTAAAGTTTGAAGGATCCACAGGTTAAAAAGTTCTGAAAAGCTCCTTCCTAACTGGAAATATCATAGCGATTACAATGAGTATGGTATTTCTTTCCATCTGAGTCTTTGAAGTTTTAAATCATGAAAAATTCTTGATAGGTTTAAAACTGAATAGAGTGAATTATAAATATTCTAATACAAATTTTCACCATCATAAGGCTAATATTTAGGAGAGATACAGGCGTTAAAAAGTTCAGAGATCACAGGTTAAAGAAGTTCTGAAAAGCTCCTTCCTAACTGGAAGCATGGGATTGCAATGGTAGTAATTTGTTCTTCATCTAAGTCTTTGAATTTTTAAAAAATCATGAAAAATTCTTCAAAATGTGTTTAAAACTTTGAATGAGAGTGGATTATATAAATATTCTGCCATGTTCAAATTTCAGCGTCGTAGGCTAATATTTTTACGAGATACAGGCGTTTAAAGTTTCAGGAATGATCCACAGGTTAAAGTTCTAGAAATGCTCCTTCCTAACTGGAAATTGCATAGCGATTACAATAGTATTAATTATTCTTCCATCTGAGTCTCTGAATTTTACAAAATCATTAAAAATTCTTCAAAAATGAGTTTGAAAGTTTGAATATAGAGTAGATTATAAATATTCTGCCATGCAAATTTCAGCGTTCTAGGGCTATGAGTTTACGAGATACAGCAGTTTAATGATTCCAGAAGGATTCTGACTATAAAAAGTTCTGAAAAGCTCCTTCCTAACTGGAAATTTCATAGCGATTACAATAGTATTAATTATTCTTCCATCTGAGTCTTTGAAATTTACAAAATCATGAAAAATTCTTCAAAATTAGTTCGAAACTGAATGTATGGATTATAAATATTCCGCCAAATTTCAGCGTTGTAGGGCCAATACCTTTTTACGAGATATAGGCGTTTCTAACGATTCAGAAGGATTCACAGGTTAAAAAGTTTGAAAAGCCTTCCTAATTGAAATTATATAGTACTATAATATTATCATTTCTTTCCATCTGAGTTTTGAAATTTACAAAATCATGAAAATTCTTTCAAAATGAGCTTCTGGAAACTCGAATATAGAGTAGATTGAGAAACATTCGCCATGCAAATTTCCAGCGTCGAAGGCCAATATTTTACGAGATACAGGCGTTTAACAGTTCCTGAAGGATCCAGGTTGCAGTTCCCCAAAGCCCTTCCTAACTGAAAATATCATAAAGGATTATATATTGGATTATTATTCCATCTTAGGCTTTGAAATTAACAAAATCATGAAAAATTCTTCAAAATGAGTTTGAAACTCGAATATAGAGGATTATAAATTTTCTGCCATGCAAATTTCAGCGTCTAATATTTTTTACGAGATACAGGCGTTTAAGAGTTCCAGAATGATCCAGTTATACAAAAAAGTTCCTGAAAGCCCTAACCGAAATATTTTGAAAGAAGGATTAAAACAGTATTGATTATTATTCCATCTTAGGGCTTTCTTTGAAATTTATAATCATGAAAATTCTTTTCTAAAATGAGTTTGAAATTTCTGAATAGAGAGTGGATTATAAATTTTCGCTAAGTGCAAATTTCAGTGTCGTGGGGCTAATATTTTATAAGATAACAGGCGTTTAAAAGTTCCAGAAGGATCCACAGGTTAAAAAGTTCTTAAAAGCTCCTTCCTAACTTAAAATATCATAGCGATTACAATAGTATTGATTATTATTCCATCTTAGGCTTTGAAATTTACAAAATCATGAAAAATTCTTTAAAAATTAGTTCGAAAACTTCGAATGTAGAGTGGATTATAAATATTCTGCCATGCAAATTTGAGCGTTGTAGGGCTAATATTTTACGAGATACAGGCGTTTAAACGATCCAAAAGGATCCACAGGTTAAAAAGTTCTGAAAAGCTCTTCCTAACTGGAAATTATATAGCGATTACAATAGTATTAATTACTCTTCCATCTGAGTCTTTGAAATTTACAAATCGCGAAAAATTCTTCAAAATGAGTTTGAAATCCTTGAATATAGAGTGGATTATAAATTTTCTGCCAAGTAAATTTCAGTCGTGGGGCTAATATTTTACGAGATACAGGCGTTTAAAAGTTCCAGAAGGATCCACAGGTTGCAAGTTCTGAAAAGTCTTCCTAACTGGAAATATCATAGCGATTACAATAGTATTGATTAATTATTCCATCTTAGGCTTTGAAATTTACAAAATCATGAAAATTTTTCAAAATGAGTTTGAAACTCGAATATAGAGTGGATTATAACCTTCCGCCATGCACCTCAGTCAATAATATTTTACGAGATACAGGCGTTTAAAAAGTTCCATGATCCACAGGTTAAAAAGTTCTTAAAAGCTCCTTCCTAACTTAAAATATCATAAAGTGATTAGCAATAGTATTACTATTATTCCATCTTAGGCTTTGAAATTTATGTGTAACCATGAAAATTCTTAGTAAAAATGAGTTCAGAAACTTGAATATAGAGGGATTATAAATATTCTGAAGGCGCAAATTTCAGCGTCGCTATTTTACGAGATACAGGCGTTTAAAAGTTCCAGAAGGATCCACAGGTTAAAATGTTCTGAAAGCTCCTTCCTAACTGGAAATATCATATGATTACAATAGCATTTATTATTCCACTTAGGCTTTGAAATTTACAAATGATGAAAAATTCTTCAAAAAATGTGTTTGAAACTCGAATATAGAGTGGATTATAAATATCCTGCCATGCAAATTTCCCAGCGTAAGAGGGCTAATATTTTATGAGATACAGGTGTTTAAAAAAGTTCTAGAAGTTGATCTACAGGTTAAAAGTTCTGAGGTCTTTCCTAATTGGAAATTTCTATAGTGATTATAATAGTATTAATTATTCTTTTTCCATCTGAGCCTCGAAATCTCACAAAAATCATGAAAATTCTTCAAAAATAAGCTCTGAAACTGAATATAGAGTATCATAAATATTCTGCCATGCAAATCTCCCAGCGTCGTAGGGCCAATATCTACGAGATACAGGCGTTTAAAAGTTCCATGATCCACAGGTTAAAAAGTTCTGAAAAGCCCTTCCTATCTGGAAATATCATAAAGGATTACAATAGTATTGATTATTATTCCATCTTAGCTTGGAAATTCATAAAATCATGAAAAAATTCTTCAAAATTAGTTCGAAACTCGAACACAAGTGATCATAAACATTCCGCCGCTTGTTCCAACCATCGGAAAATACCATCTACTACACGCGCCTAAAAGTTCCAGAAGGATCCACAGGTTAAAAAAAGTTCTGAAAAGCTCCTTCCTAACTGGATATATCATAGCGATTACAATAGTATTGATTATTATTCCATCTTAGGGCTTTGAAATTTATGTACCAGAAAAATTCTTTTCTAAAATGAGTTCTGAAATCTCTGAATATAGAGTGGATTATAAATTTTTGCTATGCAAATTTCAGCGTCGTTGGGCTAATATTTTAGCGAGATACAGGCGTTTAAAAGTTCCAGAAGGATCCACAGGTTGCAAGTTTTGAAATGATCCTTCCTAACTGAAATCATAGCGATTACAATAGTATTAATTATTCTTCCATCTGAGTCTTTAAAATTTATAAAATCATGAAAAATTCTTTCAAAAATGAGTCGAAACTTGAATATAGAGGATTATAAATATTCTGCCATGCAAATTTCAGCGTCGTAGGCTAATATTTCCATGAGATACAGGCGTTTAAAAGTTCCAGAAGGATCCACAGGTTGTAAAAGTTCTGAAAGCCCTTCCTAACTGGAAATATCATAGTTGATTACAATAGTATTGATTATTATTCCATCTTAGTTTTGAAATTTATGTAAATCATGAAAATTCTTTTCAAAATGAGTTGAAACTTCGAGAGGATTATAAATTTTCTGCTATGCAAATTTCAGCGCGTCGGGCTAATATTTTACGAGATACAGTAAGTGTTTAAAAGTTCCAGAAGGATCTACAGTTAAAAAGTTCTTAAAGCTCCTTCCAATTCTAAAATATCATATGATTACAATAGTATTACTATTATTCCATCTTAGGCTTTGAAATTTGCTAAAATCATGAAAATTTTAAAAATGAGTTCGAAACTTGAATATAGAGTAAATATAAATATTCTGCCATGCACCCCAGCGTCGGGGCCAATATTTTACGACAAGTGCCTAAAGTTCCGTAATGATCCACAGGTTAAAAAAGTTCCAAAAGCCCCCACCCGAAAATATCATAGGATTACAACAGTATTGATTATTATTCCATCTTAGGCTTTGAAATTTACAAAATCATGAAAAAATTCTTCTAAAATGAGTTTGAAACTTCGAATATAGAGGATTATAAATATTCTGCCATGCAAATTTTAGCGTAAGAGGGCTATTATTTTACGAGATACAGGCGTTTAAAAGTTCAAGAAGGATCCACAGGTTAAAAATTCCTTGAAAAAGTCTTCAACTGGAAATTCTCATAAAGGATTACAATAGTATTACTATTATTCCATCTAGGCTTTGTAAATTTACAAAATCATGAAAAATTCTTCAAAATGAGTCTGGAACTCGAATATAGAGTGGATTACAAATATTCCATGAAAATTCTGAGCGTCGTAGCTTAATATTTTAAGAGATACAGGCAATAAAGTTCCAGAAGGATCCACAGGTTAAAAAGTTCCGGAAACGCCCTTCTTTACCTGAAATTTCATATGATTACAATAGTATTAATTATTCTTCCATCTGAGTCTTTGAAATTTACAAAATCGCGGAAAAATTTTTCAAAAATGAGTCATAAACTTCTTGAATATAGAGTGGATTATAAATATTCTGCTGGTACCCCAGCGCCGTAGCCAATATTCTCATGAGATACAGGCGTTTAAAAGTTCCAGAAGGATCCACAGGTTAAAAAGTTCTGAAAAGCTCCTTCCTAATTGGAAATATCTTAGCGATTACAATAGTAATGATTATTATTCCATCTTAGGCTTTGAAATTTACAAAATCATGAAAAATTCTTCAAAATTAGTTTGAAACTTCGAATATAGAGTGGATTATAAATATTCTGCCATGCAAATTTTAGCGTTGTAGGGCTAATATTTTACGAGATACAGGCGTTTAAACGATCCAGAAGGATCCACAGGTTAAAAAGTTCTGAAAAGCTCCTTCCTAACTGGAAATTTTACATGATTACTAAGGAAGATTAATTACTTTTCCATCTGAGTCTTGAAATTTACAAAATCATGAAAAATTTCTTCAAAATGAGTTTGAAACTTGGAATATAGAGTGGATTATAAATATTCTGCCATGCAAA
Source organism: Teleogryllus oceanicus (assembly GCA_964035755.1). Classification (NCBI taxonomy): domain Eukaryota; kingdom Metazoa; phylum Arthropoda; class Insecta; order Orthoptera; family Gryllidae; genus Teleogryllus; species Teleogryllus oceanicus. Next base: position 1,422,842 of record CAXIVR010000015.1, read on the forward strand.
TTTCAGCGTCGAAGGGCTATATTTTACGAGAGATACAGGCGTTTAAAGTTCCTGAAGGATCCACAGGTTAAAAAGTTCTTAAAAGCTCCTTCCTAACTGAAAATATCATAGCGATTACAACAGTATTGATTATTATTCCATCTTAGGCTTTGAAATTTACAAAATCATGAAAAAATCTTCAAAATGAGTTCGAAACTTCGAATATAGAGTGATTATAAATATTCTGCCATGCAAATTTCAGCGTCGTAGGGCTAATATTTTACGAGATACAGGCGTTTAAAAGTTCTAGTTGATCCATAGGTTAAAAAGTTCTGAAAGCTCCTAACTGGAAATATCATTATAGCGATTACAATAGTATTGATTATTATTCCATCGTAGGCTTTTAAATTTACAAAACCATGAAAAATTCTTCAAAAATTAGTTTGAAACTTCGAATATAGAGTGGATTATAAATATTCTGCCATGCAAATTTCAGCGTCGTAGGGCTAATATTTTAGGAGATACAGGCGTTTAAAGTTCCAGAAGGATCCACAGGTTAAAAAAGTTCAGAAATGCTTCTTCATAACTGGAAATTTCATAGCGATTACAATAGTATTAATTACTCTTCCACTGAGTCTTTGTAACACATAAAACTATGAAAAATTCTTCAAAATGAGCTTGAAACTGAATATAGAGTAGATTATAAATATTCTGCCATGCAAATTTCAGCAATAAGGGCTAATATTTTACGAGATACAGGCGTTTAAAAGTTCCTGAAGGATCCACAGGTTGTGTTCTTAAAGTTCCTTCCTAACTGAAAATATCATAGCGATTACAACAGTATTGATTTTCGTCTCCATCTTAGGCTTTGAAATTCTATAAAATCATGAAAAAATCTTCAAAGATGAGTTTGAAACTTGAACAGAGTGGATTATAAATATTCTGCCATGCAAATTTGAATGAAGGCTAATATTTTACGAGATACAGGCGTTTAAAAGTTCCTGAAGGATCCACAGGTTAAAAGTTCTGAAAAGCTCCTCTTCCTAACTGAAATATTTACAGTTGATTACAATAGTATTGATTATTATTCCATCTTAGGCTTTGAAATTTACAAATCAAGAAAATTCTTCAAAATATTTGAAACTTGAATATAGAGTGGATTATAATATTCTGCCATGCAATTCCCAGTCGTAGGGCTATTATTTCCATGAGATACAGCGTTTAAAAGTTCCAGAAGGATCCAGGTTAAAAGTTCTGAAAAGCTCCTTCCAACTGGAAATATCATAGCGATTAAGCATAGTATTGATTATCATTCCATCTTAGGCTTTGAAATTTACACAACAAGTGAAAAATTCTTCAAAAAGAGTTTGAAACTTCTGAATATAGAGTGGATTACAATATTCTGCCAAGTCAAATTTTGGCGTAAGAGGGCTTAATATTTTACGAGATACAGGCAGTTTAAAAGTTCAAGAAGGATCCACAGGTTAAAATTTGAAAAGCCCTTCCTAACTGGAAATTTCATAAAGGATTACAATAGTATTGATTTATTATTCCATCTTAGCTTTGAAATTTACAAAAATCATGAAAAATTCTTCAAAAATGAGTTCGAAACTGGAATATAGAGTGGATTATGAGTTCTGCCATGAAAAATTTGAGCGTCGTAGGCCATTATTTTAAGAGATACAGGTGTTTAAAAGTTCCAGAAGGATCCACAGGTTAAAAAGTTCTGAAATGCTCCTTCCTACCTGGAAATTTCATAGTGATTACAATGAAGTATTAATTATTCTTCCATCTGAGTCTTTGAAATTTACAAAATCATTAAAAATTCTTCAAAAATGAGTTTGAAACTTCGAATATAGAGGGATTATAAGCACTTGTTTGCAAATTTCAGCGTCAGAAATAATATTTTACGAGATACAGGCGTTTAAAAGTTCCAGAAGGATCCACAGGTTAAAAAGTTCTCAAAAGCTCCTTCCTAATTGGAAATATCTTAGCGATTACAATAGTAATGATTATTATTCCATCTTAGGCTTTGAAATTTACAAAATCATGAAAAATTCTTCAAAAATTAGTTCGAAACTTCAAATATAGAGTGGATTATAACATTCTGCCATGCAAATTCTGAAGTGCTGTAGGCTACATTTACGAGATACAGTAAGGTTAAAACGATCCAGAAGTGATCCACAGGTTAAAAAGTTCTGAAAAGCTCCTTCCTAACTGGAAATTTCATAGCGATTGGCAATAGTACACTACTCTTCCATCTGAGTCTTTGAAATTTACAAAATCATGAAAAATTCTTCAAAAATGAGTTTGAAACTTCGAATATAGAGTAGATTATAAATATTCTGCCATGCAAATTTCAGCGTCGAAGGGCTAATATTTTACGAGATACAGGCGTTTAAAAGTTCCTGAAGGATCCACAGGTTGTGTTCTGAAAGCTCCTTCCTAACTGAAAATATCATAAAGGATTACAATATATTTTGGATTATTATTCCATCTTAGGCTTTGAAATTTACAAAATCAAGAAAAATTCTTCAAAAATGAGTTTGAAATTCGAATATAGAGTGGATTATAAATATTCTGCCATGCAAATTTCAGCGTCGTAGGGCTAATATTTTACGAGATACAGGCGTTTAAAAGTTCCTGAAGGATCCAGCAGGTTAAAAGTTCTGAAAAAGCTCCTTCCAGGAAATATCATGGAAGGATTACAATAGTATTGATTATTATTCCATCGTAGGCTTTTAAATTTACAAAACCATGAAAAATTCTTCAAAAATTAGTTTGAAACTTCGAATATAGAGTGGATTGAGTAAATATTCTGCCATGCAAATTTCCAGCGGTCGTGGGCTAATATTTAGAGATACAGGCGTTTAAAAGTTCCAGAAGGATCCACAGGTTAAAAGTTCAGAAATGCTTCATAACTGGAAATTCCATAGAGATTACAATATATTAATTATTCTCCATCTGAGTCTTCTTGAAATTTACAAAATCATGAAAATTCTTCAAAAATGAGTTGAAATCCCTGAATATAGAGTGGATTATAAATATTCTGCCATGCAAATTTCAGCGTCGTAGGCTGAATATATTTTACGAGATACAGGCATTTAAAAGTTCCAGAAGGATCCACAGGTTAAAAGTACTGAAAAAGCTCCTTCCTAACTGAAATATCATAGCGATTACAACAGTATTGATTATTATTCCATCTTAGGCTTTGAAATTTACAAAATCATGAAAAAATCTTCAAAGATGAGTTTGAAACTTCGAATATAGAGTGGATTATAAATATTCTGCCATGCAAATTTCAGCGCTGTGAAATAATATTTTACGAGATACAGGCGTTTAAAAGTTCCTGAAGGATCCACAGGTTAAAAAGTTCTGAAAAGCTCCTTCCTAATCGGAAATATCATAGCGATTACAATAGTATTGATTATTATTCCATCTTAGGCTTTTAAATTTACAAAATCATGAAAATTCCTTCAAAATGAGTTTGAAACTTCGAATATAGAGTGGATTATAAATATTCTGCCATGCAAATTTCATGTCGTAGGCCATTATTTTACGAGATACAGGCGTTTAAAAGTTCCCAGAAGGATCCATGGTGTTGCAAAGTTCTGAAAGCTCCTTCCTAACTGGAAATATCATAGCGATTACAATAGTATTGATTATCATTCCATCTTAGTCTTTGAAATTTACACAATCATGAAAAATTCTTCAAAAAAGAGTTTGAAACTTCGAATATAGAGTGGATTATAAATATTCTGCCATGCAAATTTCAGCGTAAGAGGGCTAATATTTTACGAGATACAGGCGTTTAAAAGTTCAAGAAGGATCCACAGGTTAAAAATTCTGAAAAGCTCCTTCCTAACTGGAAATTTCATAGCTGATTGCTAATAGTATTGATTATTATTCCATCTAGGCTTTGAAATTTACAAAATCATGAAAATTCTTTCAAAATGAGTTCGAAACTTGAAATATAGAGGGATTATAAATATTCTGCCATGAAAATTTGAGTCGTAGGGCTAAGATTTTAAAGAGGATACATTTTTAAAAGTTCAGAAGGATCCAGTTATGTTTAAAGTTCTGAAATGTTCTTCCTTACCTGGAAATTTCATAGCGATTAAGCAATAGTATTAACTATTCTTCCATCTGAGTCTTCTTTGAAATTTACAAAATCATTAGGAAAATTCTTTCAAAAATGAGTTTGAAACTTCGAATATAGAGTGGATTATAAATATTCTGTTTGCAAATTTCAGCGTCGTAGGGCTAATATTTTACGAGATACAGGCGTTTAAAAGTTCCAGAAGGATCCGCGGTTAAAAGTTCTTGAAAAGTCTTTCCTAATTGAAGATCTTGAAGACAGCAATAGTAATGATTATTATTCCACTAGGCTTTGAAATTTACAAAATCAAGGAAAAATTCCTTCAAAATTAGTGTCTGAAACTCTGAATATAGAGTGGATTATAAATATTCTGCCGCAAATTTTAGCGTTGTAGGCCAATATTTTACGAGATACAGGCGTTTAAACGATTCAGAAGGATCCACAGGTTAAAAAGTCTGAAAGTCTTTCCAACTGGAAATTTCATAGCGATTACAACAGTACACTACTTTTTCCATCTGAGTCTGAAATTTACAAAATCATCGAAAAATTCTTCAAAAATGAGTTTGAAACTTCGAATATAGAGTAGATTATAAATATTCTGCCATGCAAATTTCAGCGTCGAAGGGCTAATATTTTACGAGATACAGGCGTTTAAAAGTTCCTGAAGGATCCACAGGTTAAAAAGTTCTTAAAAGCTCCTTCCTAACTGAAAATATCATAGCGATTACAACAGTATTGATTATTCCATCTTAGGCTTTGAAATTTACAAATCATGAAAAATCTTCAAAATGAGTCGAAACTGAATATAGAGTGGATTATAAATATTCTGCCATGCAAATTTCAGCGTCGTAGGCTAATATTTTTACGATACAGGCGTTTAAAAGTTCCTGGAAGGATCCACAGGTTAAAAGTTCTGAAAAGCTCCTTCCTAACTGGAAATATCATAGCGATTACAATAGTATTGATTATTATTCCATCGTAGGCTTTTAAATTTACAAAACCATGAAAAATTCTTCAAAAATTAGTTTGAAACTTCGAATATAGAGTGGATTATAAATATTCTGCCATGCAAATTTCAGCGTCGTAGGAGTTAATATTTTATGAGATACAGGCGTTTAAAAGTTCCTGAAGGATCCACAGGTTAAAAAGTTCTGAAAGTTCCTTCCTAACTGGAAATATCATAGTTGATTACAATAGTATTGGATTATTATTCATCTTAGGCTTTGAAATTTACAAAATCATGAAAAATTCTTAAAAAATGAGTTTGAAACTTCGAATATATAGAGTGGATTATAAATATTCTGCCATGCAAATTTCAGCGTCTCGGGCTAATATTTTACGAGATACAGGCTTTTAAATGTTCCAGAAGGATCCACAGAAACAAAAGTTCTGAAAGCCCTTCCTAACTGGAAATATCATAGCGATTACAATAGTATTGATTATCATTCCATTCAGGCTTGGAATTTACACAATCATGAAAATTTTCAAAAAGAGTTTGAAACTGAATATAGAGTGGATTATAAATATTCTGCCATGCAAATTTCCATGCAGAGGGCTAATATTTCATGAGATACAGGTGTTTAAAAGTTCAAGAAGGATCCATAGGTTAAAAATTTAAAAGTTCTTCCTAACTGGAAAATTTAAGTAAAGGATACAATAGTATTGATTATTATTCCATCTTAGGCTTTGAAATTTACAAAATCATGAAAAATTCTTCAAAAATGAGTTCGAAACTTCGAATATAGAGTGGATTATAAATATTCTGCCATGAAAATTTGAGCGTCGTAGGCTAATATTTTAAGAGATACAGGCGTTTAAAACGCATGATCCACAGGTTAAAAAGTTCTGAAATGCTCCTTCCCACTGTTGGAAATTTCAGAAGGATTACAATAGTATTAATTATTCTTCCATCTGAGTCTTTGAAATTTACAAAATCATGAAAAATTCTTCAAAAATGAGTTTGAAACTTCGAATATAGAGTGGATTATAAATATTCTGTTTGCAAATTTCAGCGTCGTAGGGCTAATATTTTACGAGATACAGGCGTTTAAAAGTTCCAGAAGGATCCACAGGTTAAAAAGTTCTGAAAAGCTCCTTCCTAATTGGAAATATCTTAGCGATTACAATAGTATGATTATTATTCCATCTTAGGCTTTGAAATTTACAAAATCATGAAAAATTCTTCAAAAATTAGTTCGAAACTTCGAATATAGAGTGGATTATAAATATTCTGCCATGCAAATTTTAGCGTTGTAGGGATAATATTTTACGAGATACAGGCGTTTAAACGATCCAGAAGGATCCACAGGTTAAAAGTTCTGAAAGCCTTTCCTAACTGAAATTTCATAGCGATTACAATAGTATTAATTACTTCAGAGTCTGAGTCTTTGAAATTTACAAAATCATGAAAAATTCTTCAAAAATGAGTTTGAAACTTCGAATATAGAGTAGATTATAAAATATTCTGCCATGCAAATTTCAGCGTCGAAGGGCTAATATTTTACGAGATACAGGCGTTTAAAAGTTCCTGAAGGATCCACAGGTTAAAAAGTTCTGAAAAGCTCTTTCCTAACTGGATATCATAGTTGATTACAATAGTATTGATTATTATTCCATCTTAGGCTTTGAATTACAAAATCATGAAAAATTCTTCAAAAATGAGTTTGAAACTGAATAGAGAGGATTATGGGGGCATTTGCCATGCAAATTTCAGCGTCGTAGGCTAATATTTCCAAGAGATACAGGCGCTTAAAAGATCCAGAAGGATTCAGGTTAAAAAGTTCTGAAATGCTCCTTCCTAACTGGAAACGTCAGAAGGATTACAATAGTATTAATTATTCTTCCACTGAGTCTTTAAATTTGGCATAATCAGGAAAAATTTCTTCAAAAATGAGTCTGAAACTTGAATGTAGAGTGGATTATAACATTCTAAGCATGCAAATTTCAGCGCGTTGAAGCATTTTACGAGATACAGGCGTTTAAAAACGATCCACATCCACAGGTTGAAATGAAAAGCTCCTTCCTAACTGGAAATTATATAGCGATTAACAGTATTAATTACTTCCTCTCATTCGAGCCTTCTGAAATTTACAAAAATCATAAAAATTCTTCAAAATGAGTTTGAAACTTCGAATATAGAGTGATTATGAACAACCTGCCATGCAAATTTCCAGCGTCGTAGGGCTGGCCTCGAGATACAGGCGTTTAAAAGTTCCAGAAGGATCCACAGGTTAAAGTTCTGCCCTTCCCACAATGAAATATTTAGCGATTACAATAGTATTGATTATTATTCCATCTTAGTTTCTGAAATTCTACAAATTCATGAAAATTCTTCAAAAATTAGTCTGAAACTTCGAATATAGAGTGGATTATAAACATTCTGCCATGCAAATTTCAGCGTTGTAGGGGGATAATATTTTACGAGATACAGCGTTTAAACGATCCAGAAGGATCCACAGGTTAAAAGTTCGGAAAGCTCCTTCCAACTGGAAATTTTATAGCGATTACAGCTAGTATTAATTACTCTTCCATTCCGAGTCTTTGAAATTTGTAAACTGCGAAAAATTCTTCAAAAATGAGTTTAAAACTTCGAATAGAGAGGATTTATAATATTCTACGTATGCAAATTTCAGCGTCAGAAAAGCATTATTTTACGAGATAAGGGCGTTTAACAGCCCAGAAGGATCCACAGGTTAAAAAGTTCTTAAAAGCTCCTTCCTAACTGGAAATATCATCAAGGCATTACAACAGTATTGGGATTATTATTCCATCTTAGGCTTTGAAATTTACAGAATCATGAAGAATTCTCTAAAAATTGTTTGAAACTTCGAATATAGAGTGGATTATAACATTCTACATGCAAATTTCAGCGTAAGAGGGCTTAACATTTTACGAGATATTGTGTTTAAGAGTTCCATGGGATCCACAGGTTAAAAAAGTTCTGAAAAGCTCCTTCTTAACTGAAATTTGGTAAAGGATTACAATAGTAATAATTATTCTTCCATCTGAGTCTCTTTTGAAATTACAAAATCATGAAAAATTCTTGAAAATGAGTTAAAACTTCGAACAGAGGAGTACTAAATATTCTGCCGCAAATTTAATGTAGAAATAATATTTTACGAGAGATACAGGAGCTTAAAAGTTCCAGAAGGATCCACAGGTTGGTACAATTGAAAGCTCTTTCCTAACTGGAAACTTTAGTTGATTAAGGTTAGTATTAATTACTCTTCCATCTGAGTCTTTGAAATTTACAAAATCATGAAAAATTCTTCAAAAATTAATTTAAAACTTCGAATATGTTCATATTTCTACATAGGAATATGTTCATATTCTACATAGCCTTGTAGGGCTATGTAACATTCTTCGAATGTTCTCATTCAAAATTTTAATAACAATCGTATTTTTAGTAACGACGGTAGTTTTGATTATTTTTTACTATGTAAACGAAATTGAAGTCTTTAAAAGCCTGTATCTCGTAATCGATAAGCCCTACGAGGCTTTCTGGAATTTCAGCAGTGATTAGACGGAAATCGCCTCTTTTCTGGAAGTTTTGACCTAGGATTTTCATTTTATGAATTTACGAAAAAATGCTTTAATTTGAAAAGTTCTCATTCAAACCTTTAATAACAATCGTATTTTCTTAGTAACGACGGTATTTTGATTAGTTTTACTATAAACGAAATTGAAATATTTAAAAGGCTGTATCTCGTAAACGATAAGCTCCCATGTGAGGCTGAAATTTCCGCAGTGATTAGACGGAAATCGCCTCTTTTTCAAAGTTTTGACCTAGGATTTTCTGCATTTTTTGCTGAATTTACGAAAAAATGCTTTAAAATAGAAGAGTTCTCATTCAAAATTTTAATAACAATCGGTATTTAGTAACGATGGTAGTTTTGAATTATTTTACTATGTAAATGAAATTGAAATCTTAAAAGGCTGTATCTCGTGGCAAACGATAAGCCCTACGAGGCTGAAAAGTACCCACAGTGATTAGACGGGAATCGCTCTTTTTCATGGAAGTTTTGACTTAGGATTACTTTTGCTAAATTTACGAAAAATGTTTTAAATAAAAAATTTCCCATTAAAAATTTTAATAAAGTATTTTTAGAACGACGGTAGTTTTGATTTTTTTTTTACTATTAAAAAAAAGGGAAATTTTAAAAGGCTTTCTCATCCCCTCGGGGGTAAATTCCCCCAGTGATTAGGGAATCGCCTTTTTTTCAAAGTTTTGACCTAGGATTTTCAAATTTTTGCTGAATTTACAAAAAAATGTTTTAAAATTTAAAAGTTCTCATTAAAATTTTAATAACAATCGTATTTTAGTAACGACGGTATTTTGATTATTTTTTACTTTTAACAAAATTGAAATCTTTAAAAGGCTGTATCTTAAACATAACCCCTACGAGGCTGTTCCACAGTGATTAGACGGAATCGCCTTTTTTTCAAATTTTTTGACCTGGGGAATTTTCTCTTTTTTCTTTTACGAAAAATGCTTTAAATAAAAGAGTTCCTTAAAATTTTAATAACAATCGTATTTTTAGTAAACGTGTTTTTTTATTTTTACAAATTAAACAAAATTGAAATCTTTAAAAGCCCTGTACCCGTAAGTAAGCCCTACGAGGCTGAAATTTCCCAGTGATTAGACGGTCCCTCTTTTTCGAATTTTGACCTAGGATTTTCTCATTTTTCTAAATTTACAAAAAAATGCTTTAAATGAAAAGTTCTCATTAAAAATTTTTTTAATAACAATCGTATTTTTAGAACGACTAGTTTTGATTTTTTTTACTATGAAAAAAATGAAATTTTAAGGTTTTATCGAAAACGATAAGCCCTCATGAAATTTCCCAGTGATTAGAAATCGCCTTTTTTTCGAAGTTTTGACCAGGTTTTTCTTTTTGCTGAATTTGAAAAAATGTTTTTAAATTTGAAAAGTTCTCATTAAAATTTTAATAAAATCGTATTTTAGTAACGCGTAATTTTGATTATTTTTATTTGTAAAGAAATTGAAATCTTTAAAGGCTGTATCTCGTAAAATTAGATAAAAATTCCCAGGGTGATTGACGGAATCGCCTCTTTTTCAAAGTTTTGACCTGGGTTTTCTCATTTTTGCTAATTTAAAAAAATGTTTAAAAATAAAAGTTCTCATTCAAATTTTTAATAACAATCGTTTTTTAGTAACGACGTATTTTTGATTTTTTTTACTAGAAAACAAATTAAAATTTTTAAAAAACCTTATCTCAAAACATAAGCCCTACAGGCTAAATTTCCCCAGTGATTAGAGGGGAAATCGCCTCTTTTTCGAATTTTTTTCCCAGGATTTTTCATTTTTCTAATTTACGAAAAATGCTTTAAAAAAAAAGGTTCTCATTAAAAATTTTAATAACAATCGTATTTTTACCGACGTAGTTTGATTTTTTTTTTATATGAAACGAAATTGAAATTTTAAGGCTTTTCTCGTAAACGATAACCCCTACGGGCTAAATTTCCCAGTGATTAGACGGGAATCGCCTCTTTTTCAAAGTTTTGACCTGGGATTTTCTATTTTTTGAATTTAAAAAAAATGCTTTAAATGAAAAGTTCTCATTAAAATTTTAATAACAATCGTATTTTAATCGACGGAAATTTTGATTATTTTTTTATATGAAACGAAATTGAAATTTTTAAAAAGGCTGTACCCGTAAAATAACCCTACGGGGGAAAAAAATTCCCAGTGATTAGACGGAATCGCCTCTTTTTAGTTTTGACCAATTTTCTCATTTTTGCTAAATTTACAAAAATGCTTTTGAAAATTTTTCATTAAAAATTTTAATAACAATCTTTTTTTTAAAGAATAGTTTTGATTTTTTTTACTAGTACGAAATTGAAATTTTTAAAAAGCCTTATCTCTAAACGTAAGCCCTACGGGCTAAAATTTTCCCACGTGATTAACGGAATCGCCTCTTTTTCGAATTTTTGACCTAGGTTTTTTCATTTTTTCTAATTTACGAAAAAATGTTTAAATGAAATTTTATTAAAAATTTTAATAACAATCTTTTTTTAGAAGACGGTAGTTTTGATTTTTTTTTACTATGTAAACAAATTAAATCAAAAACTGTACCCGTAAACGATAAGCCCTACAGGCTAAAAATTAAGTGTTTAACGGAATCCTCTTTTTAAGTTTTGACCTAGGATTTTCTTTTTGCTGAATTTAAAAAAAATGCTTTAAATAAAATTCTCATTAAAATTTTAATAACAATCGTTTTTTTAGTAACAGGTATTTTGATTATTTTTTACTATTAAACGATAAATTTTTAAAAAGGCTGTATCTCTAAAGATAACCCTACGACTGAAATTTCCCAGTGATTAGACGGAATCGCCTCTTTTTCAAGTTTGCCAAAGGATTTTCTCTTTTTTGCTTTTAAAAAAAAATGCTTTTTTTGAAAGTTTCATTCAAATTTAATAACAATCGTATTTTAAACGACGTAGTTTTGATTTTTTTTTACTTTTAAACGGTAAATTTTTTTAAAAAGGCTGTATCTCTCATAACCCCTACAGGTAAATTTCCCGGTGATTGACGGAATCCCTTTTTTTCAAAATTTTTTGACCTAGGATTTTTTTTTTGCTGAATTTAGAAAAATGTTTTAAAATGAAAGTTCTCATTCAAAATTTTAATAACAATCGTATTTTTAACGACGTATTTTTATTTTTTTTACTATGTAAACAAATTGAAATCTTTAAACTTACCCGTAAACGATAAGCCCTACGAGGCAAAAATTCCCAGTGATTAGACGGAATCGCCTCTTTTTGAAGTTTTGCCCTGGATTTTCTCTTTTTGCAATTTACGAAAAAATGCTTTAAATAGAAAGTTCTCATTAAAAATTTTAATAACAATCATTTTTTAGAACGACGTAGTTTTGATTATTTTTACTTTTAAACGAAATTAAATTTTTAAAAACACCCTTAAACGATAACCCCTACGGGGCTGAAATTTCCCAGTGATTAGACGGAACGCCTCTTTTTCAAAGTTTTGCCTGGTTTTTTC
>CAXIVR010000015.1:1435039-1471340 GCA_964035755.1 Teleogryllus oceanicus
TTTAAATTTAAAAATTTTTGAATGAGAACTCTTCTATTTAAAGCATTTTTTCGCAAATTCAGCAAAAAATGAGAAAATCCTAGGTCAAAACATCTAAAAAAAACAGGCGATTTCCTTCTATTCACAATAGAAATTTCAGCCTCGTAGGGCTTATAGATTACGAGATACAGCCATTTAAAGATTTCAATTTCGTTTACATTGTAAAAAATAATCAAAACTACTGTCGTTAGTAAAAATACGATTGTAATTAAAATTTTGAATGAGAACTTTTATTTAGAGCATTTTTTCGTAAATTTAGAAAAAATTGAGAAAATCCTAGGTCAAAACATGAAAAGAGGCGATTCGTCTATTCACTATGGAAATTTCTCCCCTGTGGGGCTTATAGATTACGAGATACAGCCATTTAAAGATTTCAATTTGTTTACATAGTAAAAATAATCAAAACTACTGTCGTTACTAAAAATACGATTTTAATTAAAATTTTGAATGAGAACTTTCTATTTGAAGCATTTTTCGTAATTCAGCAAAAATGAGAAAATCTAGGTCAAAACGTCGAAAAAGAGGCGATTCCGTCTATTCACTATGGAAATTTCAACCTCGTAGGGCTTATAGTTACAAGATACAGCCATTTAAAGTTTTCAATTTCGTTAGTAGTAAAAATAACAAAACAACCGTCGTTACTAAAAATACGATTGTAAAAAAAATTTTTGAATAAGAACTTTCTTTTTGAAGCAATTTTCGTAAATTCAGAAAAAATGAGAAAATCCTAAGTCAAAATTTCGAAAAAAGAGGCGATTCTCGTCTTTTCACTATGGAAATTTCAGCCTCGTAGGGCTTACAGATTACGAGATACAGCCATTTAAAGATTTCAATTTCGTTTACATAGTAAAAAATAATCAAAACTACCGTCGTTACTAAAAATACGATTGTAAAAAAAATTTTTGAAGGAGAACTCTTCATTTCAAGCATTTTTCTAAATTCAGCCAAAAATGAGGAAATCCTAGGTCAAAACTTCAAAAAGAGGGATTCCTGTCTATTCACTATGGAAATTTCAGCCTGTAGGTTTGTAGTTTAGAGATACAGCTATTTAAAGATTTCAATTTCGTTTACATAGTAAAAATAATCAAAACTCCCGTCGTTACAAAAATACGATTGTAATTAAAATTTTGAAAGAGAACTCTTCTATTTAAAGCATTTTTTCGTAAATCCAGCAGAAAATGAGAAAATCCTAGATCAAAATTTCGAAAAAAGAGGCGATTCCCGTCTATTCAGTAGGGAATATTAGTTTAGGGCTTATAGTTTAGAGATACAGCCATTTAAAGATTTCAATTTCGTTTACATAGTAAAAAATAATCAAAATTACCGTCGTTACTAAAAATACGATTGTAATTAAAATTTTGAATGAGAACTCTTCTATTTGAAGCAATTTTTCGTAAATTCAGCAAAAATGAAAAAATCCTAGGTCAAAACCTGAAAAAGAGGCGTTTCCCCGTCTATTCACTATGGAAATTTCAGCCTCGTAGGGCTTATGGGATTACGAGATACAGCCATTAAAAGATTTCAATTTCGTTTATATAGTAAAAATAATAAAAACCCATCTGCGTACTTAAAATACGATTGTAATTAAAATTATGAATGAGAACTCTTCTTTTTGAAGCCCCTCTTCGTAAATTCAGCAAAAAATGAGAAAATCCTAGGTAAAAAGTTCGAAAAAAGAGGCGATTCCCGTTTATTCAGTATGGAAATTTCAGCCTCGTAGGGCTTATAGATTACGAGATACAGCCACTTAAAGATTTCAATTTCGTTTACATAGTAAAAAATAATCAAAACTACAGTCGTTACTAAAAATACGATTGTAATTAAAATTTTGAATGAGAACTCTTTTATTAAAAGCATTTTTTCGTAAATTCAGCAAAAAATGAGAAAATCTAAGATCAAAACTTCGAAATAAGAGGCGATTCCCGGCATTCACTATGGAAATTTCAGCCTGTAGGGCTTATAGATTACGAGATACAGCCAATTAAGATTTCAATTCTGTTGAATAGTAAAAATAATCAAAACTACCGTCGTTACTAAAAATAGATTGTAATTAAAATTTTAAGGAGAACCTTCTATTTCAAGCATTTTGTAAATTCAGCAAAAAATGAGGAAATCCTAGGTCAAAACTTCGAAAAAAGAGGCGATTCCCGTCTATTCACTATGAACATTTCAGCCTCGTAGGGCTTGTAGTTTACGAGATACAGCCATTTAAAGATTTCAATTTTGTTTACATAGTAAAAATAATCAAAACTACTGTCGTTACAAAAATACGATTGTAATTAAAATTTTGAAGAGAACTTTTATTTAAAGCATTTTTTCGTAAATTCAGCAAAATTGAGAAAGTCCTAGGTCAAAACTTCCGAAAAAGATGCGATTCCTATCTATTTACTATGGAAATTTCACCCTCGTAGGCTTATAGTTTACGAGATACAGCCATTTAAAGATTTCAATTTCTGTTTACATAGTAAAAATAATCAAAACTACTGTCGTTTCTAAAAAATACGATTGTAATTAAAATTTTGAAAGAGAACTCTTTATTTAAAGGATTTTTGTAAATTAAAAAAATTAGAAAATCCTAGGTCAAAATTCTGAAAAAGAGGCGATTCCCGTCTATTCACTAGTGAAATTTGAGCCTCGTAGGGCTTATAGTTTAGAGATACAGCCATTTAAAGATTTCAATTCGTTTACATAGTAAAATAATCAAACTCCCGTCGTTACTAAAAATACGATTGTAATTAAAATTTTGAAAAGAATCTTCTATTTATCCGCCTTATCGTTCTATTAATGCGCTCATCGTTCTATTTATGCGCTCTATCGTTCCAATTATACTCTATCGTCTCTAGTTAATTGCCTCATCGTTCTATTTATCCGCTCTATCATCGTTCCAATTATCCGCTCTATCGTTCTATTTATCCGCTCTATCGTTCGATTTATCCTCTATCGTTCCATGATCCGCTCATCGTTCCATTTATCCACCCCATCGCCGCTTCATTTATCCGTTCTATCGTTCCATTTTATCCGTTCTATCATTCTATTTATCCGTTCCCATCGTTCCCATTTATCCCATTCACTGCCTTATATATCAGTCTCTATTGTTTCATGCATCCGCCCCATCCGTTCTATTTATCCGCTCTTTCGTTCTATTTATCTGCTCTATCGTTCTATTAATCCGTTCTATCGTTTCATTTATCCGCTCTATCGTTCTATTTATCCGACTCCATCGTTCTATTTATGCGCCTATCGTTGTATTTATGCCTCTATTGTTATTCGTATTTATGCGCTCTCTATCGTTCTATTTATGCACTCTATCGTTCCCATATATGCGCCTTATCGTTCTATTTATGCGCCCTATCGTTCTATTAATGCGCTCTATCGTTTATTTATGCGCTCTCTCGTTCTATTGATGCGCTCTATCGTTCTTTTTATGCGCTTTATCGTTCTATTTATGCACTCTATCGTTCTATATATGCGCTGTATCGTTCAATTTATCCGCTCTATCGTTCTGTATTTATCCGCTCTATCGTTCCATTTATCCGCTTCATCGTTCCATTTATCCTATTTATCGTTCCATTTATCCGCTCTATCGGTTTATTTATGCGCTCTCTCGTTCTATTGATGCGCTCTATCGTTCTATTTATCCGCTCTATCGTTCTATTTATTTACTCTATCGTTCCATTTATCCGCTCCAATGTTCCATTTATGCGCTCATCGTTCTATTCACCGCTCCATCGTTCTGGTTATCCGCTTCATCTATTCTATATTTATCCGCTCTATCGTTCTATTTATCCGTTCCCATCGTTCATTTATCCGTTCTATCGTTCATTTATCCGTTCTATCGTTCCCATTTAACTCCTTATCGTCTCATTTATCCGCTCTATCGTTCATTTATCCGACTCATCAAGTCCCATTTATGCGCTCCATCACCTATTTATGCGCTCTATCGTTACATTTATGCGCTCTATCGTTCTATTTATGCGCACTATCATTCTATTTATCCGCTATTATTTTTTGCTGAATTTACGAAAAAATGCTTTAAATAGAAGAGTTCTTTTTCAAAATTTTAATTACAATCGTATTTTTTGTAACGACGGTAGTTTTGATTGACTTTTACTATGTAATCAAAATTGAAATCTTCAATTGGCTGTATCTCTCGTAAACTATAAGCTCCCATTGAGACTGAAATTTCCATAGAAGGAGAAGACGGAATCGCCTCCTTTTCGGAAGTTTTGACCTAGGTTTTGTCATTTTTGCTGAATTTATTGAAAAATGTCATAGAAGAGTTCTCTTTAAAATTTTTAATACAATCGTATTTTTTAGTAACGGCGGTAGTTTTGATGATTTTACTATGTAAACCAAATTGAAATCTTTAAATGGCTGTATCTCGTAAACTATAAGCCCTACGAGGCTGAAATTTCATACAGTGAAGTTAGTCGAGAATCGCCTCTTTTTTCGAAGGTTTGACCCAGGATTTTCTCATTTTTTGCTGAATTTACGAAAAATTGCTTCAAAGAGAAGAGTTCTCCTTCAAAATTTTAATTACAATCGTATTTTTAGTAACGACAGTAGTTTTGATTATTTTACTACAAACGAAATTGAAATCTTAAATGGCTGTATCTCGTAATCTATAAGCCCTACGTGAAGCTGAAATTTCATAGTGAATAGACGGGAATCGCGTCTTTTTCGAAGTTTTGACCTAGATTTTAATTTTTCTGAATGAAACGAAAAATTGCTTCAAATAGAAGAGTTCTCATTCAAAATTTTAATTACAATGCAAGTTTTAGTAACGACGGTAGTTTTAATATTTTTTTACTATGTAAACGAAATTGAAATATTTACATGGCTGAATCTCGTAATCTATAAGCCCTACGAGGCTGAAATTTCATTAGTGAATAGACGGAATCACTCTTTTTCAAAGTTTTGACCTAGATTTTATCATTACTTTTTACTGAATTTACAAAAAATTGCTTAAAAAAGGGAAGAGTTCTCATTCAAAATTTTAATTACAATCGTATTTTTAGTAAATAAATTTGGTAGTTTTGATTATTTTTACCATGTAAACGAATTGAAAACTTAAATGGGTATCTCTGTAAAATATAAGCCCTACGAGGCAAATGTATAGTGAATAGTCGGAATCGCTCTTTTTTTCATCGTTTTATCAGGATTTTCATTTTTGTTGATATTGCGAAAAATGCTTTAAATAGAAGAGTTCTCATTCAAAATTTTAATACAATCGTATTTTAGTAATTACGGTAGTTTTGATTATTTTCTCCAGTGTAAACAAAATTGAAATCTTTAAATGGCTGTATCTCATAAGATTATAAGGCCTACGAAGCAGAAACTTACATAGTGAATAGATGAATCAGCTCTTTTTCGAAGTTTTAACTCAGGATTTTTATTTTTTGCTTAATGCATTTAAAAAATTGCTCTATAGAAGAGTTCATTCAAAATTTTAATTACAATCGTATTTTAGTAATGACAGTTTGATATTTGTTTACTATGTAACCGTAATTGAAATTAAATAGCTGTATCTCGTAATATATAAGCCCTACGAGTTAAATTTATATTAAATAGACGTAACCGCCTCTTTTTGGAAGTTTGACCTAGGATTTTCATTTTTATTGAATTTACGTGAAAAACAAGCTTAAATAGAAGAGTTCATTCAAAATTTAATTACAATCGTATTTTTAGTAACGATAGTAGTTTTGATTATTTTTCCTATGTAAATGAAATTGAAATATTTAAAATGGCTGTATCCGTAATCTATAAGCTCCTACGAGGCTGAAATTTCCATAGAATAGACGGGAATCGCCTTTTTCGAAGAATCGGATTTTCTCATTTTTTACAATTTACGAAAAAAGGCCTTAAATAGAGGGGAGTTTCATTCAAATTTTAATTATAATCGTATTTTTTAGTAACGACGGTAGTTTTGATTATTTTTTACTATGTAACCGAAATAAAATTTTTAAATGTATTGGGATTCGTAATCTATAAGTCTACGAGGTTGAAATTTCCATGAAAATAGACGGGAATCGCCTCTTTTTTTCACGTTTTGACCTAGGATTTTCTCAAATTTTGCTGAATTTACGAAAAAATGCTTTAAATAGAAGAGTTCTCATTCAAAATTTTTATTACAATCCTATTTTTAGTAATGACGGTAGTTTTGATATATTTTTACTATATAAATGAAATTGAAATTTTTAAATGGCTGTATCTCGTAAACTATAAGCCTTACGAAGCTGAAATTTCCATATAGTGAATAAACGGGAATCACTTGTCGAAGTTTTGACTTGTGATTTTTCATTTGCTGAATTTCATGAAAAACGCTTTAAATAGAAGTGTTCCCATTAAAATTTACCATAATCGTATTTTTAGTAACGACGGTAGTTTTTTGAATATTTTTTACTATGTAAACTGAAATTGGAATATTTAAATGGCTGTATCCGTAATCTATAAGCCCTACAAGGCTGGAAATTTCCATAGTGAATAGACAGGAATCGCCTCTTTTCGAAGTTTAGACCTAGGATTTTCTAGCATTTTGCTGAATTTACGAAAAATGCCTTAATAGAAGAGTTCTCATTCAAAATTTTAATTGGTTAATCGTATTTTTAGTAACGACGGTAGTTTTGATTATTTTTAACTATGTAAACGAAATTAAAATATTTAAATGGCTGTATCTCGTAATCTATAAGCCTTACGAGGCTGAAATTTTCATAGTGAATAGACGGGGATCACCTCTTTTTTCGAAGTTTTGGTCTAGGATTTTCATTTTTGCGGAATTTTACAAAAATTGCTTCAAATAGAAGAGTTCTCATTCAAAATTTTAATTACAACCGTATTTTTAGTAACGATGGTATTTTTTATTATTTTAATATGAACGAAATTGAAATCTTAAATGGCTGTATCTGTAAACTATGTTCTACAAGGCTGAAATTTCCATTGTTAATAGAAGAAAAACGCTATATTTTTTCGATGTTTTGACCTAGGATTTTTCTATTTATTGAATTTACGAAGAAAATGCTTTAAATAGAAGAGTTCTCATTAAAAATTTTAATTACAATCCATTTCTTTAGTAACGACTGTTTTTTTTATTATTTTTACTATGTAAATCGAGTTGAAATTTTAAATGGCTGTATTCGTAATTCATAAAACCCTACGAGGCTGAAATTTCCATAGGAATAGATTAACGCTCTTTTCTGGAAGTTTTGACCTAGGGATTTTCTGCATTTTTGCTGAATTTACGAAAATTGTCAAATAGAAGAATTCCTATCATTAAAAATTAATTATAATCGTATATTTAGGCAACGACGTAGTTTTATTATTTTTTACTATGTAAACGAAATTGAAATCTTTAAATGGCTGTATCTCGTAATCTATAAACCCTACGAGGCTGAAATTTCCATTGTGAATAGACGGAAATCGCCTCTTTTTTCGATGTTTTGACCTAGGATTTTCTCATTTTTTGCTGAATTTACGAAAAATGCTTTAAATGGAAGAGTTCTCATTCAAATTTTAATTACAATCGTATTTAGTAACGACGGTAGTTTTGATTATTTTTTTCCTATGTAAACAAAATTGAAATTTTTAAATGGCTGTATCTCGTAAATTATAATTACTAGGCAGAAATTTTCATAGTGAATAGACGGGAACCGCTCTTTTCTAAGTTTTAACCTAGAATTTTCGTTTTTGGTTGAATTTATGAAAAATGCTTTAAATAGAAGAGTTCTCATTCAAAATTTGCCATAATCCTATTTTTAGTAACGATTTGTGTTTTGATATTCTCTTTTACTATGTAACGAAATTGAAATCTTAAATGGCTTGTATCTCCTAAACTATAAGCCCTACGAAGCTGAAATTTCCATAGTGAATAGACTTATTCGCCTCTTTTTGAAGTTTCATCTAGGATTTCATCTCATTTTTGCTGAATTTACGAAAAAAAGTTTAAACAGAAGAGTTCATTCAAAATTTTAATTACAACTGTATTTTAGTAACGACGGTAGTTTTGATTATTTTTTCCATGCAAACGAAATTGAAATCTTTAAATGGGTGTATCTGTAAAATATAACCGCCCTACGAGGCTGAAATTCCATAGGACAGTCGGGAATCGCCTTTTTTCGACGTTTTTGACCTAGATTTTCATTTTTTGCCATATATTGCGAAAAATGCTTTAAATAGAAGAGTTCTCATTCAAAATTTTAATTACAATCGTATTTTTAGTAACGACGGTAGTTTGATATTTGTTTACTATGTAACCGTAATTGAAATTTTTAAATAGCTGTATCTCGTAATATATAAGCCCTGAAGGAGGCTAAATTTTCCATATTAATAGACGGGAATCGCCTTCAAAGTTGACCTAGGATTTTCTCATTTTATTGAATTTACGAAAAACGCTTTAAATAGAAGAGTTCTCATTCAAAATTTTAATTACAATCGTATTTTTAGTAACGACAGTGTTTTGATTATTTTTCCTATGTAAATGAAATTGAAATATTTAAATGGCTGTATCTCGTAATCTATAAGCCCTAACGAGGCTGAAATTTCCATAGTGAATAGACGGGAATCGCCTCTTTTTTCGAAGTTTAGACCTAGGATTTTCTCATTTTTTGCTGAATTTACGAAAAAAGGCCTTAAATAGAGGAGTTCTCATTCAAAATTTTAATTACAATCGTATTTTTAGTAACGACGGTAGTTTTGATTATTTTTTACTATGTAAACGAAATTGTATTTAATGGCTGTATCTTCGTAATTCATAAGCCTTACGAGGTAATTATAGTGAATAGACGGAATCGCCCTTTTTAGTTTTGACTCCAGATTTTAGTTTTGCTGAATTTACGAAAAATTGCTTCAAATAGAAGAGTTCTCCTTCAAAATTTTAATTACAATCGTATTTTTAGTAACTAAGGTAGTTTGATATTTGTTTACTATGTAACCGAAATTAAAATTTTTAAATGGCTGTATCTCGTAATCTATAGTTCTACGAGGCTGAAATTTGGCAGTATAAATAGACGGAATCGCTCTCTTTTTTCCAAGTTTTGACCTAGGATTTTCTCATTTGCTGAATTTATTGAAAAATGTCAAATAGAAGAGTTCTCATTCAAAATTTTTATTACAATCCTATTTTTAGTAACGACGGTAGTTTTGATATATTTTTACTATGTAAACGAAATTGAAATTTTTAAATGGCTGTATCTCGTAAACTATAAGCCCTACGAAGCTGAAATTTCCATAGTGAATAAACGGGAATCGCCTTTTGTTTCGAAGTTTGACCTAGGATTTTCTCATTTTTGCTGAATTTACGAAAACGTTTAAATAGAAGTGTTCCCATTAAAATTTTAATTACAATCGTATTTTTAGTAACGACGGTAGTTTTGATTATTTTTTCCTATGTATACGAAATTGAAATCTTTAAATGGCTGTATCTCGTAATCTATAAACCCTACGAGGCTGAAATTTCCATTGTGAATAGACGGAAATCGCCTCCTTTTTTCTGATGTTTTGACATCCAGGATTTTCTCATTTTTTTGCTGAATTTACGAAAAAATGCTTTAAATGGAAGAGTTCTCATTCAAAATTTTAATTACAATCGTATTTTTAGTAACGACGGTAGTTTTGATTATTTTTTCCTATGTATACGAAATTGAAATCTTTAAATGGCTATAATTCTCGTAATCTATAAGCCCTACGAGGTTGTATCATAACGAATAGACGGGAATCGCTCTTTTTCGAAGTTTAGACCTAGGATTTTCATTTTGCTGAATTTACAAAAATGCCTTAAATAGATAGTTCTATTCAAAATTTTAATTACAATCGTATTTTTAGTAACGACGGTAGTTTTGAATATTTTACTATGTAAACGAAATTGGAATATTTAAATGGTCAGATCCGTAATCTATAAGCCCTACAAGGTTGAAATGTATAGTGAATAGACAGGAATCGCTCCCTTTTTTCAGTTTAGATTCAGGATTTTCTCATTTTGCTGAATTTACGAAAAATGCCTTAAATAGAAGAGTTCTCATTCAAAATTTTAATTACAATCGTATTTAGTAACGACGGTAGTTTTGATTATTTTTAATTCATGTAAACGAAATTAAAATATTTAAATGGCTGGTATCTCGTAATCTATAACTTTACGAGGCTGAAATTTTCATAGTGAATAGACGGAACACTCTTTTTCGAAGTTTTGGTCTAGGATTTTCATTTTATTGAATTTACGAAAAATTGCTTCAAATAGAAGTTATTCTCATTCAAAATTTTAATTACAACTGTATTTTTAGTACCATATTTTTTTATTATTTTTTACTATGTAAACGAAATTGAAATTTTAAATGGCTGTATCTTGTAATCTATAAGCTCACAAGGCTGGAATGCATTGTTAATAGAAGAAAAACGCCTGTTTTTTCGATGTTCTTTAATTCTAGATTTTCATTTTTTGGGTTGAATTTAATAAGAAATGCTTTTAAATAGAAGAGTTCATTAAAAATTTTAATTACAATCCTATTTTTAGTAACGACTGTTTTTTTTTATTATTTTTTACTATGTAAACGAAGTTGAAATTTTTAAATGGCTGTATCTCGTAATCTATAAGACCTACGAGGCTGAAATTTCCATAGTGAATAGACGGGAATCGCCTTTTTTCAAAGTTTTGACCTAGGATTTTTTCATTTTTTGGTTGAATTTACGAAAAATTGTTTAAAATAGTAGAATTTTTATTAAAATTTTAATTATAATCGTATATTTAGCAACGACGGTAGTTTTATTATTTTTTACTATGTAAACGAAATTGAAATCTTTAAATGGCTGTATCTCGTAATCTATAACCCCATGAGTTGAAATCCATTGTGAATAGACGAAATCGCTTCCTTTTTTTCGATGTTTTGACCTAGGATTTTTCTATATTTTTGGTTGAATTTACGAAAAATGCTTTAAATAAAGAGTTCTCATTCAAAAATTTTAATTACAATCGTATTTTTTAGTAACGACGGTAGTTTTGATTATTTTTTCCGCAATAAATTGAAATTTTTAAATGGCTGTATCTCGTAAATTATAAGGTCACTAGGCAGAAATTTTCATAGTGAATAGACGGGAATCACTTTTTCTAAGTTTTAACCTAGAATTTTCTGTTTTTTGCTGAATTTAAGGAAAAAAATGTTTTAAATAGAAGAGTTCTCATTCAAAAAATTTTATTACAATCCTATTTTTAGTAACGATTTAGTTTTGATATTTTTTACTATGTAAACGAAATTGAAATCTTTAAATGGCTGTATTCTAAACTATAAGCCCTACGAAGCTGAAATTTCCATAGAATAGACTTTATTCGCCTTTTTTAAAGTTTTGTCCTAGGATTTACTCATTTTTTGCTGAATTTACGAAAAAAGCTTTAAACAGAAGAGTTCCATTCAAAATTTTAATTACAATCGTATTTTTAGTAACGACGGTGGTTTTGATTATTTTTTCCTATGCAAAACGAAATTGGAAATCTTTAAATGGGTGTATCTCTGTAAAATATACGCCCTACGAGGCTGAAATGAAGTAGTGAATAATAGCTGGGAATCACTTCTTTTTTTTCGACGTTTTGACCCAGGATTTTCTCATTTTTTGCTGATATTGCGAAAAAATGCTTTAAATAGAAGAGTTCTCATTCAAAATTTTAATTACAATCGTATTTTTAGTAACGACGGTAGTTTTGATTATTTTTCCTATGTAAACGAAATTAAAAACTTTAAATGGCTGTATCTGTAATCTATAAGTCTATTATATTGAAATTTCCACATAGTGAATAGTCGAGAATCGCCTCTTTTTTCGAAGGTTTGACCTAGGATTTTCTCATTTTTTGCTGAATTTACGAAAAATTGCTTCAAAGAGAAGAGTTCTCATTCAAAATTTTACTTACAATCGTATTTTTAGTAACGACGGTAGTTTTGATACGTTATTTTACTATGTAAACGAAATTGAAATCTTTAAATGGCTGTATCTCGTAGACTATGTGCTCTACGAGGCTGAAATTTCAATAGTGAATAGACGGGAATCACCCCTTTTCAAAAGTTTTGTCTTCAGGATTTACCATTTTTGCTGAATTTACGAAAAATTGCTTAAAAAAAGGAAGAGTTCTCATTCAAAATTTTAATTACAATCGTATTTTTAGTAACAACGGTAGTTTTGATTATTTTTTACCATGTAAACGAAATTGAAATTTTTAAATGGCTGTATCTCGTAAATTATATTTCATGAGGCCGAAATTCCATAGTGAATAGACGGATTCGCTCTCTTTTTTCGACTTTTGACTAGGATTTTCATTTTTTGCTGAATTTACGAAAAAATGCTTTAAATAGAAGAGTTTCATTCAAAATTTTACTACAACTGCTTTTTTAGTAAATTACGTAGTTTTAATATTTTTTACCATGTAAATGAAATTGAAATATTGAATTTATTGTATTCTTATCTATAAGTACCATGAAACTGAAACTTCATAGTAATTAGACGGGAATCGCCTTTTTTCGAAGTTTTGACCTAGGATTTTCATATTTTGCTGAATTTACGAAATGCTTCAAATAGAAGAGTTCTCATTCAAAATTCTAATTTTAAATCGTATTTTAGTAACGACGGTAGTTTTGATTATTTTTTACTATGTAAACGAAATTGAAATCTTTAAATGGCTCTATCTCGTAATCATTGCTTCCTACGAGGTAGAATGCATAGTGAATAGAAGGGAATCGCCTTTTTCACGTTTTGACCTAGGATTTTCCTCATTTTGCTGAATTTACGAAAAATTATTTCAAAAAGAAGAGTTCATTCAAAATTTTGCATCATAGTCGTATTTAAGTAATGCAGGTAGTTTTGGATTATTTTTTACTATATAAACGAAATTGAAATCTTAAATGGCTGTATATCGTAATCTATAAGCCCTACGAGGCTGAAATGTATAGTGAAAGACAAGAATCGCTCTTTTTTTCGGAAGTTTTCTGACTTAGATTTTCATTTTTTGCTGAATTTACGAAAATTTGCTTCAAAAGAAGAGTTCTCATTCAAAATTTTATTTACAATCGTATTTTATAATGACGGTAGTTTTGCTTATTTTTTAATTATGTAAAGAAATTGAAATCTTTAAATGGCTGCATTCGTAAACTATGTTCTACGAGGCTGAAATTTCCATAGTGAATAGACGGAATTGCTCTTTTTCGACGTTTTGGACCTAGGAATTTCATTTTTTGTTGAATTTACGAAAAATGCTTGAAATAGAAGAGTTCTTAATTAAAATTTTAATTACAACCGTGTTTTAGTAACGACGGTAGTTTTGATTATTTTTTACTATGTAAACGAAATTGGAAATCTTTTTAAATGGCTCTATCTCAAATCTATAAGCCTACGAGGCAGAAATTTCCATAGTGAATAGAAGAGAATCGCTCCTTTTTTCTCACGTTTTGACTTAGGATTTTCTCAATTTCTTTGCTAATTAAGAAAATGCCTTGCAATACAAGAGTTCATTCAAAAATTTTAATTACAATCGTATTTTTAGTAACGACGGTAGTTTTGATATCGGTTTACTATGCAAAAGAACGAAATCTTTAAATGGCTGTAACTTCGTAATCTATGAGCCCTATTGAGTTGTACTTCCATAGTAATAGACGGAATCGCTCTTTTTCGAAGTTTTGGATCTAGACTTTTTCTCATTTTTTTGCTGAATTTACGAAAAATTGCTTTAAATAGAAGAGTTCTCATTCAAAATTTAATTACAATCGTATTTAGTAACGACAGTTTTGAATATTTTTTCCTATGTAAACGAAATTGAAATCTTAAATGGCTGATTCTCGTAACTATAAGCCCTACGAGGCTGAAATTTCCATATGAATAGACGGAATCGCCTCTTCGAAGTTTTGACTCAGGATTTCTCATTTTTGCTGAATTTACGAAAAATGCCTTAACAGAAGAGTTCTCATTCAAAATTTTAATTACAATCGTATTTTTTAGTAACGACGGTAGTTTTAATACTATTTACTATGTAAACGAAATTGAAATCTTAAATGGCTGTATCTCGTAATCTATGTTCCTACGAGGCTGAAACATAGTAATAGACGGGAATCGCCTCTTTTTTCGAAGTTTGACCTAGGATTTTCTCATTTTTGCTGAATTTATGAAAAATTGTCAAATAGAGTTCTCATTCAAATTTTAATTACAATCGTATATTTAGTAACGACGGTAGTTTTGATATTTGTTTACTATGTAAAAGAAACTGAAATCTTTAAATGGCTGTATCTCGTAATCTATGAGTCCTACGAGGCTGAAATTTCCATAGTGAATAGACGGAATCGCTCTTTTTTTCGAAGTTTTGACCTAGATTTTCTACTTGCTGAATTTACGAAAAATTGTTTCAAATAGAAGAGTTCTCATTCGTACCTAATTACAACGATATTTAGTAACGACGGTAGTTTTGATATTTGTTTACTATGTAAAATAAACTGAAATCTTTAAATGGCTGTATCTCGTAATCTATGAGCCCTACGAGGCTGAAATTTCCATAGTGAATAGACGGGATTCGCCTCTTTATTCGACTTTTTGACTAGGATTTTCTCATTTTTTGTTGAATTTACGAAAAAATGCCCTAAATAGAAGAGTTCTCATTCAAAATTTTAATTACAATCGTATTTTTAGTAACGACGGTAGTTTTTATTATTTTTTACTATGTAAACGAAATTGAAATATTTAAATGGCTGCTTCGTAATCTATAAGCCCATGAGGCTGGAAATTTTCATAGTGAATAGACGGAACCACTTTTTCGAAGTTTTGACCTAGGATTTTCTACTTTTATTGAATTTACGAAAATTGCTTCAAATAGAAGAGTTCTCATTCAAAGTTTTAATAACAACTGTATTTTTAGTGACGATTGGTAGTTTTGATTGTTTTCACCCATGTAAACGTTATTTAAATCTTTAAATGGTTTTATCTGTAATCTATAAGCCCTACAAGGCTTAAATTTCATTGTTAATAGGAAGAAACGCCTGCTTCTACGATGTTTTGACCTAGGATTTACTCATTTTTTGCTGAATTTACGAAATTGTTTACATAGAAGTAGTTCTCCATATTAAAATTTTCATTACAAACTTATTTTTAGTAACGACAGTATTTTTATTATTTTACGAAGGTAAACGAAATTGAAACTTAAACGGCTGTATCTCGTAATCTATAAGCCTACGTAGTTGAAATTTCCATTGTAACAGACGGAAATCGCTCTTTTTTCGATGTTTGATCTAGGAATTTTCATTTTTATGAATTTACGAAAAATTGCTTCGTTGAAGAGTTCTCATTCAAAATTTTAATTACATTCGTATTTTTAGTAACGACGGTAGTTTTGATTA
Organism: Teleogryllus oceanicus; assembly: GCA_964035755.1. Taxonomy (NCBI): domain Eukaryota; kingdom Metazoa; phylum Arthropoda; class Insecta; order Orthoptera; family Gryllidae; genus Teleogryllus; species Teleogryllus oceanicus. The sequence goes on from CAXIVR010000015.1 coordinate 1,450,426, forward strand.
TTTTCTCCTATGTAAACAAATTGAAATCTTAAATGGCTGTATCTCGTAAATTATAAGGCCTACGAAGCAGAAACTTCCATAGTAAATAGACGGGAATCGCCTCTTTTTTCGAAGTTTTAACCTAGGATTTTCTCATTTTTTGCTTAATTTACGAAAAATTGCTTTAAATAGAAGAGTTCTCATTCAAAATTTTTATTACAATCCTATTTTTAGTATCGATGGTAGCTTTGATATTTTTTTACTATGTAAACGAAACTTGAAATTTTTAAATGGCTGGATTCAAACTATATTCTACGAAGCTGAAATTTCATACTAATAGACGGGAATCGCTCTCTTTTTTCAAAGCTACCTAGGATTTTCTCATTTTATTGAATTTACGAAAATGCTTTTAAATAGAAGAGTTTCCATTCAAAATTTTAATTACAATCGTATTTTATTAACGACAGTAGTTTTGATTATTTTTTCCTATGTAAACGAAAATTGAAATATTTAAATATTGTATCTGTAATTTATAAGCCCTATTGAGGCTGAAATTTCGTAGAATAGACGGAATCGCTCTTTTCAGTTTAGACCTAGGATTTCATTTTTTACAATTTACGAAAAAAATGCTTTTAAATAGAGGAGTTCTTTATTCAAAATTTTAATTACAATCTTATTTTTTATAACGACGGTAGTTTTGATTATTTTTTACTTGCGTAAACGAAATTGAAATATTTAAATGGCTGTATTCAACGATAAGTCTACGAGGCTGAAATTTTCAGTGAATAGACGGAATCGCTCTTTTCAGTTTTGACCTAGGATTTTCTTATTTTTTCTGAATTTACGGAAAATTGCTTCAAATAGAAGAGTTCTTCAAAATTTTAATTACAATCGCATTTTAGTAACGACGGTAGTTTGATATTTGTTTACTATGTAACTGAAATTAAATTAAATGGCTGTATCTGTAATCTATAAGCCCTACGAGGCTGAAATGCAGCAAATAGACGGAATCGCTTCCTTTTTCGAAGTTTTAATTTAGGATTTTCTCATTTTGCTGAATTTACGAAAAAATGCTTTAAATAGAAGAGTTCTCATTCAAAATTTTTATTACAATCCTATTTTTAGTAACGGCGGTAGTTTTGATTATTTTTTACTATGTAAACGAAATCGAAATATTTAAACATGTATCTCGTAATCTTAAAGTCTTACGAGGCTGGAAATTTCATAGTGAATAGATTGGTTTTACTTTTTCGACTTTTGACTAGGATTTTCATTTTTGCTGAATTTACGAAAAATGCTTAAATAGAAGAGTTCTCATTCAAAAATTTTAATGATAATCCTATTTTTAGTAACGATGGTAGTTTTAATATTTTTACTATGTGTAAACGAAATTGAAATATTTAAATGGCTGTATCTCTTAATCTATAAGAATTAGATGAAACTGAAACTTCCATAGTAATTAGACGGGAATCGCCTTTTTTTCGAAGTTTTGACCTAGGATTTTCTCATTTTTTGCTGAATTTACGAAAAATTGCTTCAAATAGAAGAGTTCTCATTTAAAATTTTAATTACAATCGTATCTTTAGTAACGACGGTAGTTTTGATATTTTTTTACTATGTAAACGAAATTGAAATCTCTAAATGGCTGTATCTCGTAATTGTAAGCCCATGAGGCTGAAATTTCCATAGTGAATAGATGGGACCGCTCTTTTTTTCAGTTAGCCTAGACTTTCTCATTTTTTGCTGAATCATGAAAATGCTTTATAGAAGAGTTCTCATTCAAAATTTTAATTACACTGTATTTTTAGTAACGATGGGAGTTTTGATTATTTTTTACTATATAAATGAAATTGAAATCTTTTAAATGGCTGTATCTCGTAAACTATAAACCATGTAGAAGCTGAAATTTCCATAGTGAATACGGGAATCGCGTCTTCTTTTTCAGTTTTAATTTAGATTTTTTAATTTTTTTTCCTGAATTTACGAAAAATGGCTTAAATAGGAAGAGTTTTATCTGCAATTTTAATTACAATCGGATTTTTAATAATGACGATAGTTTTGATTACTATTTTACTATGTAAAAGAAATTGAAATCTTTAAATGGCTGTATCTCGTAATCTATAAGCCCTAATGAGTCTGAAATTTCCAGTGAATAGACGGGAATCGCCTTTTTTTTCGATGTTTTGACTCTAGTTTTTTATCATTTTTTTGCTGAATTTACGAAAAATTTGTTTCAAATAGAGGGGTTCTCATTAAAAATTTTAATTACAATCGTATTTTAGTAACGATGATAGTTTTGATTTATTTTTTACTATAAACGAAAATTGAATTATTTAAATGGTTGTATCTCTGTAACTATAAGTTCACGAGGCTGAAATGATAGTGAATAGATGGATTCGCCTCTTATTCGACTTTGATCAGGATTTTCTCATTTTGCTGAATTTACGAAAATGCTTTAAATAGAAAAGTTCTCATTCAAAAATTTTAATTACAACTTTACTTTTTAGTAACGACGGTAGTTTTACATATTTTTACTATGTAAACGAAATTAAAATATTTAAATGGCTGTATCTCGTAATCTATAAGCCCTACGAGGCTGAAACTTCATAGTAATTATAGTACAATCGTCTTTTTTCGAAGTTTTGACTCAGGATTTTCATTTTGGCTGAATTTACGAAAAATGCTTAAATAGAAGAGTTCTCATTCAAAATTTTTATTACAATCGTATTTTTTGTTAATGACGGTAGGTTTGTTTATTTTTTTTTATGTAAAGGAAATTAAAATATTTAAATGGCTGTATCTCGTAATCTATAAGTTCTACGAGGCTGAATGTATAGTGAATAGACGGGAATCGCCTTTTTGGAAGTTTTCACCTAGGATTTTCATTTTTGTTGAATTACGAAAAATGCTTTAAATAGAAGAGTTCTCATTCAAAATTTAATTTAAACTGTATTTTTAGTAACGACGGTAGTTTTGATTTATTTTACTATGTAAACGAAATTGAAAATCTTTAAATGGCTCTATCTCGTAATTCATAAGCCCTACGAGGCAGAAACACAGTGTAATAGAAGGGAATCGCCTCTTTTTTTCATTGCTTTGACCTAGGATTTTCTCAATTTTTTGCTGAATTTACGAAAAAATGCCTTGGAATAGAAGAGTTTCTATTCAAAATTAACATAATCGTATTTTTAGTAACGATTGGTAGTTTTGATTATTTTTTACTATGTAAAGGAAATTTAAAATATTTAAATGTATTAACTGTAATCTATAAGCGCTACGAGGCTGAAATTTCCATAGTGAATAGATGGGAATCGCCTCTTTTTTCTGAAGTTTTTACCTAGATTTTCTCTTTTTTGCTGAATTTACGAAAAATGCTTCAAATAGAAGAGTTCTCATTCAAAATTCTAATTTAAACTGCATTTAGTAACGACGGTAGTTTTGATTATTTTACTATGTAAACGAAATTGAAATTTTAACATTGTATCTCGTAATCTGCGTCTCACGAGGCAGAAATTTCCATAGTGAATACAAGGGAATCGCCTCTTTTTTTCACGTTTTGACCTAGGATTTTCTCATTTTTTGCTGAATTTACGAAAAATTGCTTCAAAAAGAAGAGTTCTCATTCAAAATTTTAATTACAGCTCATTTTTAAGTGAAAACGTGCAGTAGTTTTGATTATTTTTTACTATATAAACGAAATTGAAATCTTTAAATGGCTGTATATCGTAATCTATAAGCCCTACGAGGCTGAAATTTCCATAGTGAAAAGGATTTATAAATGCCTCTTTTTTCGAAGTTTTGACTTTAGGATTTTCTCATTTTTGTTGAATTTATTGAAAATTGTCAAAAGAAGAGTTCTCATTCAAAATTTTATTTACAATCGTATTTTTAGTAACGACGGTAGTTTTGTTTATTTTTTACTATGTAAAGGAAATTGAAATCTTTAAATGGCTGTATCTCGTAAACTATAAGCCCTACGAGGTTGAAATTTCCATAGTGAATAGACGGGAATTGCCTCTTTTTCGACGTTTTGACCTAGATTTTCTCATTTTTGTTGAATTTGGCGAAAAATGCTTCAAATAGAAGAGTTCTAGTCCAAAATTTAATTTCAAATCGTATTTTTGAAGTAACGATGGTAGTTTTGATTATTTTTTATCATGTAAACGAAATTGAAATCTTAAATGGCTTCTATCTCGTAATTCATAAGCCCTACGAGGCAGAAATTTCCATAGTGAATAGAAGGGAATCGCCTCTTTTTTCACGTTTGACCCAGATTTTCTCAATTTTTGCTGAATAACGAAAAAAATGTCTTAACAGAAGAGTTCTCATTTAAATTTTAATTGTTAAATCGTATTTCAGGTAACGACGGTAGTTGAATATTTTTCCATAAACGAAATTTATATTTTTAAATGAAGCGACTTCAATCTATAAGCCCATGAGGCTGAAAATCATAGTGAATAGACGGGAATCGTTTCTCTTCAGTTTAGACTCAGGATTTTCTAATTTTTTGCTGAATTTACGAAAAATGCCTTAAATAGAAGAGTTCTCATTCAAAAATTGGAATTGTTAATCGTATTTTAATACGGTAGTTTTGATTACTATTTACTATGTAAACGAAATTGAAATTCAAATGGCTGTATCTCGTAATCTATAAGCCTCAATGAGGCTGAAATTTCCATAGTGAATAGACGGGAATCGCTCTTTTTCAGTTTTGACCTAGGATTTTCTCATTTGCTGAATTCACAAATTGTCAAATAGAAGAGTTCTCATTCAAATTTTAATTACAACTGTATTTTTAGTAACGACGGTAGTTTGATATTTTGTTTACTACAAAAGAAACTGAAATCTTAAATGGCTGTATCTCGTAACTATGGTTTCATGGAGGCTGGAAATTTCCATAAAGAATAGACGGGAATCGCCTCTTTTTCGAAAGTTTGACTCAGATTTTGCACTTTTGCTGAATTTAAGAAAAACATTTAAAGTTAGAAGAGTTCTCATTCAAATTTTTATTACACCCGTATATTTAAAGTAACGATTGTAGTTTTGATTATTTTACTTATGTAAACGTGAAATTGAAATCTTAAATGGCTGTATTCGTAATCTATAAGCCCTACGAGGCTGTATCATTGTAAATAGACGGAAATCAGCTCTTTTTCGATGTTTTGACCTAGATTATATTTAGTTGAATTTACGAAAATGCCAAATAGAAGAGTTCTCATTCAAAATTTTAATTACAATCGTATTTTTAGTAACGACGGTAGTTTCGGTATTTGTTTACTATGTAAAAGAACTGAACTAAATGGCTGTATTCGTAATCTATGAGCCCTACGAGGCTGAAATTCCATAGTGAATAGACGGGAATCGCCCCTTATTCTGAAGTTTTGATTCCTAGATTTTCATTTTTTGCTGAATTTTACGGAAAATGCTGGAAGAAGATTCCATTCAAAATTTAATTACAATCGTATTTTAGTAATTGATTGAGTTTGATTATTTATTCCAAACGAAATTGAAATCTTAAATGGCTGATACTGTAATCTATGTTCTACGAGGATTAATTTCAGTGAATAGATGGGAATCGCCTCTTTTTCAAGTTAGACCAGATTTTCATTTTTGTTGAATTTATTAAAAATGCCTTAAATAGAAGAGTTCTCATTCAAAATTTTAATGTAATCATTTAGTAACGACGTGGTTTTATCATTTTACTGGTGTAAAACGAAATTGAAATAATAACGGCTGCTCTCGTAATCTATGCTTCCCTACGAGGCTGAAATTTTCATGGAAGAATAGATGTGGAATCACCTCTCTTTTTCAAAGCTTTGACCTAGGATTTTATCATTTTTTATTAATCATGAAAAAATTGCTTCAAATAGAAGAGTTCTCATTCAAATTTTAATAATAAAACTGTATTTTTAGTACCATTTGGTAGTTTCGATTGTTTTCAATTCATGTAAACGAAATTGAATTTTAAATGGCTTTATCTTTGTAAACTAGGTTTCATAAGGCTGAAATTTCCATTGTTAATAGAAGAAAACGCTCCGTTTAATGATGTTTTGACCTCCAGGATTTCTCAGTATTTTTTGCTGAATTTTACGAAAAATTGCTTTACAGAAGAGCGTTCATTGTAATTTTTCATTACAAACTTATTTTTAGTAATGACAGTATTTTATTATTTTTACTATAAACGAAATTGAAATTCAAACTTTACTGCATCTTTGCAATTATAAGCCCTACGTAGCTTGAAACATTGTAAACAGACGGAAATCGCCTTTTCGATAATAATTTAGAATTTTCATTTTTTGGCTGAATTTACGAAAATTGCTTCAAGTTAAAGAGTTCATTCAAAATTTTAATTACAATCGTATTTTAGTAACGACGGTGGTTTTGATAAATTTTCTCCATGTAAACAAAATTGAAATTTTAAATGGCTGTATCTCGTAAATTATATACCATGAAGCAAAGAAACTTCCAGTGAAGATTAGATGGAAACGCTCTTTTCGAAGTTTTAACCTAGATTTTCATTATTTAATTTACGAAAAATTGCTTCAAGTAGAAGAGTTCTCATTCAAAATTTTAATTACAATCGTATTTTTAGTAACACTGCATTTGATATTTGTTTACTATGTAACCGTAATTGGTATTTTTAAATAGCTGCGTCTGTAATCTATAAGCCCTACGAGGCTAAATTTTCCATAGTAAAAATAGACGGGAAATCGCCTTTTTTTTCGAAGTTTTGTCTTTAGATTTTCTCTTTTTTTGCTGAATTTACGAAAAATGTTTTAAATAAAGAGTTCTCATTCAAAATTTTTATTACAATCCTGGCTTTAGTAACGATATGGTTTTGATATTTTACTATATAAACGAAACGAAAATTTTTAATGGCTGTATCTCTAAATCCATAAGTCTTGATGAAGCTGAAATTTCCACACTGAATAGACGGGAATCGCCCCTTTTCAAAGTTTTTACCCAGATTTTCATTTTTTGCTGAATTGATGAAAAATTGCTCAAATAGAAGAGTTCTCCTTCAAAATTTTAATTACAACGTATTTTTAGTAGCGACGGTAGTTTGACATTGCTCACTATGTAACCGGAAATTAAAATTTTTAAATGGCTGTATCTGTAATCTATAAGCCCTACGAGGCTGAAATTTCCATAGCAAATAGACGGGAATCGCCTCTTTTTCGGGGGCAAGTTTGACCTAGATATTCTCTATATTTTTTGGTTGAATTTACGAAAAAATTATGCTTTAAATAGAAGAGAGTTCTCATTCAAAAATTTTTATTACAATCCTATTTTTAGTAACGACGGTAGTTTTGATATATTTTTACTATGTAAACGAAATTGAAATTTTTAAATATTGTATTCGTAAACTATGTTTCACGTGAAGCTGAAATTTCCATAGTGAAGTAGACGGGAATCGCCTTTTTTTCGAAGTTTTGACCTAGATTTTCTTTTTTGCTGAATTTACGAAAACGCTTTAAATAGAAGAGTTCCATTAAAAATTTTAATTACAACTGTATTAGTAACGACGGTAGTTTCTTTATTATTTTTTCCTATGTATACGAAATTGAAATTAAATGGCTAATTCTCGTAATCTATGTTCCTACGAGGCTGAAATTTCCATAACGAATAGACGGAATCGCCTCTTTTTCGAAGTTTTGACCTAGATTTTCTAGTATTTTTTGCTGAATTTACGAAAAATGTATTAAATAAAGAGTTCTCATTCAAAATTTTAATTACAATCGTATTTTTAGTAACGACGGTTTTGAATATTTACTATAAACGAAATTAAATATTTAAAATGGCTGTATCTCGTAATCTATAAGCCCTACGAGGCTGAAATTTCCATGCAGTAAAGCAGACAGGAATCGCCTTTTCGTAGTTTAGACTTGTGGATTTTCATTTTTTGCTGAATTTACGAAAAAATGCCTTAAATAGAAGAGTTCTCATTCAAAATTTTAATTACAATCGTATTTTTAGTAACGACGGTAGTTTGATAATTTTTACTATGTAAAACGGAAATTAAACATTGAAATGGCTGTATCTCAATCAGTAGTTTTACGAGGCCGAAATTTTCATAGTGAAATAGACGGGAATCGCTTTTTTGAAGTTTTGGTTCCAGATTTTCATTTTTGCTGAATTTACGAAAAATTGTTTCAAATAGAAGAGTTCTCATTCAAAATTTTAATTACAACCGTATTTTTAGTAACGATGGTATTTTTTTTATTTTTTACTATGTAAACGAAATTGAAATCTTTAAATGGCTGTATCTTGTAATCTATAAGCCCTACAAGGCTGAAATTTCCATTAACAGCACTGAAGAAAACGCCTGTTTTTTTCGATGTTTTGACCTAGGATTTTCTATATTTTTTATTGAATTTACGAAGAAATGCTTAAAGAAGATTCTCATTAAAAATTTTAATTACAATCCTATTTTTAGTAACGATAGTTTTTATTATTTTTGTAATATGTAAACGAAATTGAAATCTTTAAATGGCTGTATCTCAATCTATAAGACCTACGAGGCTGAAATTTCCATAGTGAACAGACGGGAATCGCCCTTTCGGAAGTTTTGCCCTAGATTTTCTAATTTTTTGCTGAATTTACGAAAAATTGCTTCAAATAGAAGAGTTCTCATTCAAATTTTTATTACAATCGTATATTTAGCAAACGAAGGTAGTTTTGATTATTTTTACTATTTTAAACAGAAATTGAAATCTTTAAATTGCTGCATCTCGTTATCTATAAGCCCTACGAGGCTGAAATTTCCATTGTGAATAGACGAAATCGCTCTCTTTTTTGATGTTTTGACCCAGGATTTTCATTTTTTGCTGAATTTACGAAAAAATGCTTTAATTGGTAAGAGTTCATTCAAAATTTTAATTACAATCGTATTTTAGTAACGACGGTAGTTTCGATTTATTTTTTCCTATGTAAACAAAATTGAAATATATAAATGGCTGTGTATCTCGTAAATTATAAGGCCTACTTCAGGCAGAAATTTACAGTGAATAGTCGGGAATCGCCTCTTTTCTAGGTTTTAACCTAGAATTTTCTCGTTTTGGTTGAATTTATTGAAAATGTTTTAAATAGAAGAGTTCTCATTCAAAATTTTTATTACAATCCTATTTTTAGTAACGACGGTAGTTTTGATATTTTTTACTATGTAAACGAAATTAAAATCTTTAAATGGCTGTATCTCCTAAACTGTAAGCCCTACGAAGCTGGAAATTTCCATAGTGAATAGACTTTATTCGCCTCTTTTTTTGAAGTTTTGACCTAGGATTTACTCATTTTTTGCTGAATTTACGAAAAAAGCTTTAAACAGAAGAGTTCTCATTCAAAATTTTAATTACAATCGTATTTTTAGTAACGACGGTAGTTTGATATTTGTTTTCTATGTAACCGAAATTAAAATTTTTAAATGGCTGTATCTCGTAACTATAAGCCCTACGAGGCTGAAATTTCCATAGCAAATAGACGGAATCACTTTTTCAGCGTTTTGACCTAGATTTTCTCATTTTTGGTTGAATTTACGAAAAATGCTTTAAATAGTAGTTAGTTTCATTCCAAAATTTTTATTACAATCCTATTTTTAGTAACGACGGTAGTTTTGATATATTTTTACTATGTAAACGAAATTGAAATTTTTAAATGGCTGTATCTCGTAAACTATAAGCCCTACGAAGCTGAAATTTCCATAGTGAATAGACGGGAATCCCTTTTTTTTTTCGAAGTTTTGACCTAGGATTTTCTCATTATGAATTTATTGAAAAACGCTTAAATAGAAGAGAGTTCCATTAAAAATTTTAATTACAATCGTATTTTTAGTAACGATTTGGTAGTTTTATTATTTTTTCCTATGTATAACATTGTAAAATTGAAATCTTTAAATGGCTAATTTCTAATCATATTCTACGAGGCTGAAATTTCCATAATTGAACAGACGGGAATCGCTCTTTTTTTGAAGTTTTGATCTAGATTTTCTCATTTTTTGCTGAATTACGAAAATGTGATAAATAGAAGAGTTCATTCAAAATTTAATTTACAATCGTATTTTTTAGTAACGACGGTAGTTTTGAATATTTTTTACTATGTAAACGAAATTGAATATTTAAATGGCTGTATCTCGTAATCTATAAGCTCACATGAGGCTGAAATGGTAAATAGGACAGGAATCGCCCTTTTCAAAGTTTAGACTGTATTTTCATTTTGCTGAACTTTACGAAAAATGCCTTAAATAGAAGAGTTCTCATTCAAAATTTTAACACATAATCGTATTTTTAGTAACGATTATAGTTTGATAATTTTTTACCATGTAAACGAACAAAATATTTGCAAATGGCTGTATCTCGTAATCTATAAGTCTTACGAGGCTGAAATTCTATAGTGAATAGACGGGAATCGCCTTCTTTTTGAAGTTTTGATCTAGGATTTTCTACTTTTTTGCTGAATTTACGAAAAATTGCTTCAAATAGAAGAGGTTCATTCAAAATTTTAATTACAAATCGTATTTTTAGTAATGATGGTATTTTTTTATTATTTTTTTCTATGTAAACGAAATTGAAATCTTAATTGCTGTATCTTGTAATCTATAAGCCTCTACAAGCAGTTGAAATTTCCATTGTTAATGGAAGAAAACGCCTGTTTTTGATGTTTTGATTAGGATTTTCTACTTTTTGCTGGAATTTCTTACGAAGAAATGCTTGTAGAAGAGTTCTCATTAAAATTTTAATTACAATCCTATTTTAGTAACGATAGTTTTTTTTATTATTTTTACTATGTAAACGAAGTTGAAATCTTAAATGGCTGTATCTCGTAATCTATAAGACCTACGAGGCTGAAAATTTCCATAGTGAATAGACGGGAATCGCCTCTTTTTTCGAAGTTTTGACCTAGGATTTTCTCATTTTTTGCTGAATTTACGAAAATTGCTTCAAATAGAAGAGTTCTCATTCAAAATTTTAATTACAATCGTATATTTAGCAACGAAGGTAGTTTTGATTATTTTACAAGTAAACGAAATGAAATTTAAATGGCTGTATTCGTAATCTATAAGCCTCTACGAGGCTGAAATTTCATTGTGAATAGACGGAAATCGTTTCTTTTTTCGATGTTTGACTCTAGGATTTTTCATTTTTTGCTGAATTTACGAAAACGCTTTAAAATGGAGAAAGAGTTCTCATTCAAAATTTTAATTACAATCGTATTTTTAGTAACGACGGTAGTTTTGATTATTTTTTACTATGTAAAACGAAATTGAAATTCTTTGGAATGACTGTATCTCAAACTATGAGCCCTACGAGGCTGAAATTTCCATAGTAAATAGACAGAGCATTTTTTCGGAGTTTTGACCTAGACTTTTCACTTGCTGGAAGCGAAAAATGCGATAAATAGAAGAGTTCTTCAGAATTTTAATACAATCGTATTTTTTTAACGACGGTAGTTTTGATGATTATTTACTATGTAAACGAAATTGAAATCTTATAGATATTCTATCTGTAAACTATAAGCCCTTACGAGGCTGAAATTTCCATAGTGAAGAGACAGGAATCGCATCTTTTCGAAGTTTTGACTTAGGATTTTCTCATATTTTTTGCTGAATTTACGAAAAATACTGAATAGAGAAGAGTTTTCATTCAAAATTTTAATTACAAACGTATTTTAGTAACAACGGTGTTTTAATTATTTTTTCCTATGTAAACGAAATTGAAATCTTTAAATGGGTGTATCTCGTAAACTATAAGCCCTACGAGGCTGAAATTTCCATTGTGAATTGTCGGGAATCGCCTTATTTTTTCGACGTTTGACTTACGATTTTCTATATTTTTTGCTGATATTGCGAAAAATTGCTTAATAGAAGAGTTTCATTCAAAATTTTAATTACAATCGTATTTTTAGTAACGACGGTAGTTTTGATTATTTTTTCTGTAAACGAAATTGAAAATTAAAAAGCTGTACTGTAATCTAAAAGCCTCAATGAGGCTGAAATTTCCATAGTGAAGAAGTCAAAGCGCCTTTTTCGAAGTTTTGACCTAGATTTTCATTTTTGCTGAATTTACGAAAAATTTACTGAGTAGAAGAGTTCTCATTCAAAAATTTTAAAATACAATCGTATTTTTTAGTAATTGATTATAGTTTTGATATTTGGTTTACTATGTAAAACGAAATTGAAATTTTTAAATGGCTGTATCTAGTAAATTCATAAGCTCCACATGAGGCTGAAATTTCTATAGTGAATAGACGGGAATCGCCTCTTTTCTGAAGTTTTGACCTAGGATTTTCTCATTTTTCTCTGAATTTATTAGAAAACGTTTCAAATAGAAGAGTTCTCATTCAAAATTTTAATTACAACCGTATTTTTAGTAACGGCGGTAGTTTTGATTATTTTTAACTATGTAAACGAAATTCAAATCTTTAAATGGCTGTATCTCGTAATCTATAAGCACTACGAGGCTGAAATTTCCATTGTGAATAGAAGAATGTTTTTTGATGATTTGACTCGATTTTCTACTTTGCTGAATATACGAAAATGCTTTAAATAGAAGAGTTCATTCAGGTAATTTAATCCTATTTTTAGTAACGAGGGTAGTTTTGATTATTTTTTACTCTTTAAACGAAATTGAAATCTTTAAATGGCTGTATCTCGTAATCTATAAGCCCTACGAGGCTGAAATTTCCATAGTGAATAGACTGGAATCGCCTTTTTTTTGAAGTTTTGACCTAGGATTTTCTCATTTTTTGCTGAATTTACGAAAAATTGCTTTAAATAGAAGTGTTCTCATTCAAAATTTTTATTACAATCGTATTTTAGTAATGACGGTAGTTTTGATTATTTTTCCTTAGTAAACGAAATTGAAATCTTTAATGGCTGTATCCAAATTATAAGGCCGCCTACGAGGCAGAAATTTCCAGCAGTAAATAGACGGAATCGCTTCTTTTTCAGTTTTGACCTAGGATTTTCATTTTTGCTGAATTTACGAAAAATTGCTTCAGGTAGAAGAGTTCTCATTCAAAATTTTAATTTCAATCGTATTTTTAGTAACGATTGTGTTTGACATTTGTTTATTGGTGTTAACGAAATTGAAATTTTTAAATGGCTATCCACCATAGTTCAAGAGGCTGAAATGGCGAGTGAATAGACGGGAATCGCCTCTTTTCGGGAAGTTTTGACTTAGGATTTTTTCTGTATTTTTTATTGAATTTACGAAAAATGCTTAAATAGAAGAGTTCTCATTCAAAATTTTAATACAATCTTATTTTTAGTAACGACGGTAGTTTTGATTAATTTTACTATGTAAATGAAATTCAAATCTTTATATGGCTGTATCTCAAACTACATGCCCTACGACGCTGAAATTTACAGTGAAGAGACGGGAATCGCCTCTTTTCGAAGTTTGAACTAAGATTTTCATTTTTTGCTGAATTTAGCAAAAAATGCTTTAAATAGAACAGTTCTCATTCAAAATTTTAATTTTAATCGTATTTTTAGTAACGACGGTAGTTTTGATTATTTTTTACTTTGTAAACGAAATTGAAATCTCAAAATGGCTCTATCTCGTAAACTGTAAACCCTACGAGGCTGAAATTTATATGAATAGAGGGAATCAGTTTCTTTTCAAGGTTTGACCTAGAATTTTCATTTTTTGCTAAATGACAAAAATGTTTAAATAGAAGAGTTCATTCAAATAACAGCAATCGTATTTTTAGTAACGATTTGAAGTTTTAATTAATTTTTCCTATGTAAACGAAGTTGAAATCTTAATGGCTGTATCTGTAAACTATAAGCCCTACGATCGAAATTTCTAGTGAATAGGACGGGAATCGCCTCTTTTTCGAAGTATTGACCTATGATTTTCATTTTTGCTGAATTTACGAAAATGCTTTAAATAGAAATACTTCTCATTCAAAAATTTTAATTACAATCGTATTTAGAAGACGGGTAGTTTTGATTATTTTTTACTATATAAACGAAATTGAAATCTTTTAAAATGGCTGTATCAATGTAATCTAAGATTCTTACGAGTCTGAAATTTTCATAGTGAATTGAAGTGAATCGCATCTTTTTTCGCCGTTGTGACCTAGGATTTTCTCATTTTTTGCTGATATTGCGACAAAATGCTTTAAATAGAAGAGTTCATTCAAAATTTTAATTACAATCGTATTTTTAGTAACGATTAGTAGTTTTGATTATTTTTTCCTATGTAAACGAAATTGAAAACTTTAAATGGCTGTATTCAATTTATAAGCCTCACGAGGGGCTGAATGCATAGTAAATAGCGTCAGAATCGCCTTTTTTTTTCAAAGTTTTGACCTAGATTTTTCATCTTTTTTGCTGAATTCTACGAAAAATCATTTTAAATAGAAGAGTCCCCATTCAAAATTTTAATTACAATCGTATTTTTAGTACCACAGTAATTTTTATTATTATTTACTATGTAAATGAATTGAAATTTTTAATTATTGCATTCGTAATCTATAAGCTCCCATGAGGCTGAAATTTCATAGTGAATAGACAGGAATCGCCTCTTTTTCGGGAAGTTTGATCTTTAGATTTTCTCATTTTTTGCTGAATTTACGAAAATGCTTTTATTAGAAGAGTTCTCATTCAGTAAAATTTTGTACCATAATCGTATTTTTAGTAACGACTGTAGTTTTGAATATTTTTTAATGCAAACGAAATTGAAATCTTAAGTGGCTGCATTCGTAATCTATAAGTCTCACGAGGCTGAAATTTCATAGTGAATAAACGGAACGCCTCTTTTTTCGAACTTTTGACTCAGGATTTTCTCATTTTTTGCTGAATTTACGAAGAATTGCTTCAAAAGAAGAGTTCTTATTCAAAATTTTAATTACAATCGTATTTTATAATGCAGGTAGTTTTGATTATTTTTTACTATATAAACGAAATTGAAATCTTTTAATGGCTGTATCTGTAATCTATAAGCCCTACGAGGCTGAAATTTTATAGTGAATAGACGGGAATCGGCTCTTTTTCGAAGTTTTGACCTAGGATTTTTTCATTTTTTGCTGAATTTACGAAAAATTGCTTCAAATAGAAGAGTTCATTCAAAATTTAATTACAAACGTATTTTTAGTAACGACGGTAATTTTGATTATTTTTACTGATAACGAAATTGAAATCTTTAAACAGTATCTCGTAAACTATAAGCCCTACGATAATATTTCTACCGAATAGACGGGAATCGCCTTTTTTCGAAGTTTTGATCTAGGATTTTCTCATTTTCTGCTGAATTTACGAAAAAATGCTTTAAATAGAAGAGTTCTCTTTCAAAATTTTAATTACAATCGTATTTTTTGTAACGACGGTAGTTTTGATTATTTTTTACTATGTAAACGAAATTGAAATCTTTAAATGGCTGTGGCCCGTAAATTACAAGCCCTACGAGGCTGAAATTTCCATAGTGAATAGACGGAATCGCTCTTTTTTGAAGTTTCGACCTAGGATTTCCTCATTTTTAGTTGAATTTACGAAAAATGCTTGAAATAGAAGAGTTCTCCTTCAAAATTTTATTTACAATCGTATTTTTAGTAACGACGGTAGTTTTGATTATTTTTTAGCTATAACGAAATTGAAATCTTTAAATGGCTGTATCTCTGTAAACTATAAGCTCTCATGAGGCTGAAATTTCCATAGTAAATAGATAGGACTGCATCTTTTCGAAGTTTTGACCTAGGACTTTCTCATAATTTTTGCATGAATTTACGAAAAATGCTTAAATAGAAGAGTTCTCTTTCAAAATTTTAATTACAATCGTATTTTTGAACGATCGTAGTTTTTATTATTTTTACTATATAAAACGAAATTGAAATTCAAATGGCTGTATCACGTAATCTAAGGGCCCTACGAGTCTGAAATTTTCATAGTGAATAGAAGTGAATCGCCTCTTTTTTCGACGTTGCGACCTAGGATTTTCTCATTTTTTGCTGATATTGCGAAAAAATGCTTTAAATAGAAGAGTTCTCATTCAAAATTTTAATTACAATCGTATTTTTAGTAACGACTGGAAGTTTTGATTATTTTTTCCGTAAACGAAATTGAAAACTTTAAATGGCTGTATCTCAGGATCTATAAGCCTCACGAGGCTGAAATTTCCATAGTAAATAGTCGTAATCGCTTTTTTTCAGTTTTGAATTTAGATTTTTTCATTTTTTGGTTGAATTTACGGAAAATTGTTTAAATAGAAGAGAGTCCCCATTCAAATTTTAATATAATCGTATTTTTAGTAACGACGGTAGTTCGATTATTTTTACTAGTGTAAACGAAATTGGAAACTTTAAATGGCTGTAACCAATTTATAAGCCTCACGAGTATGAAATTTCCATAGTAAATAGTCGAATCATTTTTTCGATTTTTTGACCTAGTATTTTTTCATTTTTTTGCTTAATTTACGAAAAATTGTTTTAAATAGAAGAGTCCTCATTCAAAATTTTAATTACAATCGTTTTTTTAGTACCGACGGTAGTTTTTATTATTTACTATGTAAACGAAATTCAAATCTTTAATTGGCTGGGGATCTTCGTAATCTATAAGCCTTACGAGGCTGAAATTTCCATAGTGAATAGACGGAATCGCCTTTTTTCGAAGTTTTGACTTAGATTTTCATTTTTGCTGAATTTACGCAGAAAATGCTTTAATAGAAGAGTTCATTAAAAATTTTAATTACAATCGTATTTTTAGTAACGACTGTAGTTTGATTATTTTTACTATGTAAACGAAATTGAAATCTTTAAGTGGCTGTATCTGTAATCTATGTTCTACGAGGCTGAAATTTGTATAGTAGTAAACGGGGAATCTGCCTTTTTCGAACTTTAATTTAGGATTTTCTATATTTTTTGCTGAATTACGAAGAATTGCTTCAAAAGAAGAGTTCTCATTCAAAATTTTAATTACAATCGTATTTGGCAATCGGTTTTGATTATTTTTTATTATATAAACGAAAATTGAAATCTTTAATGGCTGTATCCGTAATCATATTCTAATGAGGCTGAAATCTATAGTGAATAGATGGAATCGGCTCCTTTTTTCGAAGTTTTGACTCCAGGATTTTTCATTTTGCTGAATTTACGAAAAATTGCTTCAAATAGAAGAGTTCATTCAAAATTCTTAATTACAATCGTATTTTTTGCAACGACGGTAGTTTTGATTATTTTACTATGTAAACAAAATTAGGTCTTTAAATGGCTGTATCTCGTAACCATAAGCCCATGAGGCTGAAATGTCCATAGTGAATAGACGGGAATCGCTTCCTCTTTTTTCGAAGATTTGACCTAGGATTTCCTCATTTTTTGCTGAATTTACAAAAAAATGCTTGAAATAGAAGAGTTCTCCTTAAAAAAAAATTTTAATTACAATCTGTATTTTTAGTAATGACGGTGGTTTTGATTATTATTTTTTACTATGTCAACGAAATTGAAATCTTTAATTGGCTGTATCTCAATCTGCGTTCTACGAGGCTGAAATTTCATAGTGAAGGACGGGAATCGCTCTCTATTTCGAAGTTTTGATCTTAGATTTTCATTTTTGCTGAATTTACGAAAATGTTTTTAATAAAAGAGTTCCATTCAAAATTTTAATTACAATCGTATTTTTAGGTAACGACTGTGTTTCATTTATTTTTACTATGTAAACGAAATTGAAATCTTATGGCTGTATCTGTAATCTATAAGCCCTACGGAGGCTGAAATTTCCATACTGAATAAACGGAATCGCCTCTTTTTCGAAACTTTGACCTAGGATTTTCATTTTTTGCTGAATTTATTAAAGAGGTGTTTCAAAAGAAGAGTTCTCATTCATAATTTTAATTATAATCGTATTTTAAGTAACGCAGGTAGTTTTGATTATTTTTTACTATATAAAACTGAAATTGAAATCTTTTAATGGCTGTAGATCTGTAATCTATAAGCCCTACGAGGCTGAAATTTCCATATAGTGAATAGACGGACCGCCTTTTTTCGGAAGTTTGACCTAGGATTTTTCATTTTGCTGAACAATGAAAATTGCTTCAAATAGAAGAGTTCTCATTCAAAATTTTAATTACAATCGTATTTTTAGTAACGACGGTACTCTTGATTATTTTACTATGTAAACGAAATTGAAATCTTTAAATGGCTGTATCTCGTAAACTATGTTTCCTACGAAGCTAATATTTCCCTTACTGAATAGACGGGAATCGCCTCTTTTTCGAAGTTTTCATCTAGGATTTTCATTTTCTGCTGAATTTACGAAAAATGTTTAAATAGAAGAGTCTTCTTCAAAATTTTAATTACAATCGTATTTTTTGTAACGACGGTAGTTTTGATTATTTTTTACTATGTAAAACGAAATTGAAATCTAAATAGTTGTATCTCTGTAACCAAGCAAGCCCATGAGGCTGAAATTTCCATAGTGAATAGACGTGGGAATCGCTCTTTTGAAGTTTTGACCTAGGATTATATTTTATTGAATTTACGAAAAAATGTTTGAAGTAGAAGAGTTCTCCTTCAAAATTTTATTTACAATCGTATTTTTTAGTAACGACGGTAGTTTTGATTATTTTTTACTATGTAAACGAAATTGAAATCTTTAAATGGCTGTATCTCGTAACTATAAGCCCTACGAGGCTGGAATGCATAGTAAATAGAGGGGAATCGCATCTTTTCGGGAAGTTTTGATTTAGGACTTTCAATTTTTGCTGAATTTACATGAAAAATGCTTTAAATAGAAGAGTTCTCTTTCAAAATTTTGTAATATGACCGTATTTTTAGTAACGACGGTAGTTTTGATTTATTTACTATGTAAACGAAATTGAAATCTTTAAATGGCTGTATCTCGTAAACTATAAGCCCTACGGAGGCTCAAATTTCACTAGTGAATAGACGGGAATCGCTCTTTTTCGAAGTTTTGACCTAGATTTTCTAATTTTGCTGAATTTACAAAAACTCTTTAAATAAAAGAGTTCTTCAAAATTTAATTACAATCGTATTTTTAGAAAACGATGCAGGTTTTGATTATTTTTTACTATGTAAACGAAATTGAAATCTTTAAATGGCTGTATCTCGTAAACTATAAGCCCTACGAGGCTGAAATTTCTATAGTGAATAGAGAGGAATCGCCTTTTTTTTAGAAGTTTTGACCTAGGACTTTCTCAATTTTTGCTGAATTTACGAAAAAATGCTTTAAATAGAAGAGTTCTCTTTCAAAATTTTAATTACAATCGTATTTTTTGTAACGACGGTAGTTTTGATTATTTTTTACTATGTAATTGAAAACTTTAAATGGCTGTATCTTGTAAACTATAAGTCTACGAGGTTGAAATTTCCATAGTGAATAGACGGGAATCGCCTCTTTTTTCGACGTTTTGACCTAGGATTTTCTCATTTTTTGCTGAATTTACGAAAAAATGCTTCAAATAGAAGAGTTCTCATTCAAAATTTTAATTAAAATCGTATTTTTAGTAACGACGGTAGTTTTGATTTTTTTTACTATGTAAACGAAATTGAAATCTTTAAATGGCTGTATCTCGTAATCTATAAGCCCTACGAGGCAGAAATTTCATAGTGAATAGACGGGAATCGCCTCTTTTTTCCATGTTTTGACCTAGGATTTTCTCAATTTTTGCTAAATTTACGAAAAAATGCTCTAAATAGAAGAGTTCTCATTCAAAATTTTAATTACAATCGTATTTTTACTAACGACGGTAGTTTTGATTATTTTTTCCTATGTAAACGAAATTGAAATTTTTAAATGGCTGTATCTCGTAATCTATAAGCCCTACGAGGCTGAAATTTCCATTGTGAATAGAAGGAAATCGCCTGTTTTTAGATGTTTTGACCTAGGATTTTCTCATTTTTTGCTGAATTTGCGAAAAAATGCTTTAAATAGAAGAGTTCTCATTCAAAATTTTAATTAAAATCCAATTTTTAGTAACGACAGTATTTTTTATTATTTTTTACTATGTAAACGAAATTGAAATCTTTAACTGGCTGTATCTCGTAAAATATAAGCTCTACGAGGCTGAAATTTCCATAGTAATAGACGGAATCGCCTCTTTTTCGAAGTTTGCCTAGGATTTTCTCATTTTTTGCTGAATTTACGAAAAATGCTATAAATAGAAGAGTTCTCATTCAAAATTTTAATTACAATCGTTTTTTTAGTAACGACGGTAGTTTTGATTATTTTTTACTATGTAAAAAAACTGAAATCTTAAAATGGCTGTATCTCGTAATCTAGAGCCCTACGAGGCTGATATTTTCATAGTGAATAGACGGGAATCGCCTCTTTTTTTCGAAGTTTTGACCTAGGATTTTCTCATTTTTTGCTGAATTCACGAAAAAATGCTTTAAATAGAAGAGTTTCCATTCAAAATTTTAATTACAATTGTATTTTTAGTAACGACGGTAGTTTTATTTATTTTTTCCTATGTAAACGAAATTGAAATCTTTAAATGGCTGATTCTCGTAATCTATGGGCCCTACGAGGCTGAAATTTCCATAGTAAATAGACGGAAATCGCCTCTTTTTTCGAAGTTTGGTCTAGGAATTTCTCATTTTTTGCTGAATTTACGAAAAAATGCTTTAAATAGAAGAGTTCTCATTCAAAATTATAATTACAATCGTATTTTTAGTAACGACGGTTGTTTTGATATTTGTTTACTATGTAAAAAACTGAAATCTTAAATGGCTGTATCTCGTAATCTAAGCCCACATGAGGCTGAAATTTCCATAGTGAATAGACGGGAATCGCCTCTTATTTTGAAGTTTTGACCTAGGATTTTCTCATTTTTTGCTGAATTCACGAAAAAATGCTTTAAATAGAAGAGTTTCCATTCAAAATTTTAATTACAATTGTATTTTTAGTAACGACGGTAGTTTTATTTATTTTTTCCTATGTAAACGATGAAATCTTTAAATGGCTGTATCTCGTAATCTATGGCCCT
>CAXIVR010000015.1:1474609-1623018 GCA_964035755.1 Teleogryllus oceanicus
TATTTTTAGTAACGACGGTATTTTTGAATTTTTTTTACTAAAAACGAAATTGAAATATTTAAATGGCTGTATCTCGTAATCTATAAGCTCCTACGAGGCTGAAATTTCCACAGTGTATAGACGGGAATCGCCTCTTTTTTCGAAGTTTAGACCTAGGATTTTCTCATTTTTTGCTGAATTTACGAAAAAATGCCTTAAATAGAGGAGTTCTCATTAAAAAAATTAATTACAATCGTATTTTTAGTAACGACGGTAGTTTTGATTATTTTTTCCTATGTATACGAAATTGAAATCTTTAAATGGCTAATTCTCGTAATCTATAAGTTTTCATGAGGCTGAAATTTCCATAACGAATAGACGGAATCGCTCTTTTTCGAAGTTTAGACTAGGATTTTCTCATTTTTGCTGAATTTACGAAAATGCTCTTAAATAGAAGAGTTCTATTCAAAATTTTAATTACAATCGTATTTTTAGTAACGACGGTAGTTTTGAATATTTTTTACTATGTAAACGAAATTGGAATATTTAAATGGCTGTATCTCGTAATCTATAAGCCCACGAGGCTGAAATTTCCATAGTGAATAGACAGGAATCGCCCCTATTTTCGAAGTTTAGACATAGGATTTTCTCATTTTTTGCTGAATTTACGAAAATGCCTTAAATAGAAGAGTTCTCATTCAAAATTTTAATTACAATCGTATTTTTAGTAACGGCTTTAGTTTTGATTATTTTTTACTATGTAAACGAAATTGAAATATTTAAATGGCTGTATCTCGTAATCTAAAGCCTTACGAGGCTGAAATTTACAGTGAATAGACGGATTCGCCTCTTTTCGACTTTTGACTAGGATTTTTTCATTTTTTGCTGAATTTACGAAAAATGCTTTAAATAGAAAAAGTTCTCATTCAAAATTTTAATTACAATCCTATTTTTAGTAACGACGGTAGTTTTAATATTTTTTACTATGTAAACGAAATTGAAATATTTAAATGGCTGTATCTCGTAATCTATAAGCCCTACGAGGCTGAAACTTCCATAGTAATTATACGGAATCGCCTTTTTCGAAGTTTTGACTTAGGATTTTCTAATTTTGCTGAATTTACGAAAAAATGCTTTAAATAGAAGAGTTCTCATTCAAAATTTTAATTACAATCGTATTTTTAGTAACGACGGTAGTTTCGATTATTTTTACTATGTAAAGGAAATTAAAATATTTAAATGGCTGTATCTCGTAATCTATAAGCCCTACGAGGCTGAAATGCATAGTGAATAGACGGGAATCGCCTCTTTTTCGAAGTTTTGACCTAGGATTTTCTCATTTTTTGCTGAATTTACGAAAAATTGCTTCAAATAGAAGAGTTCTCATTCAAAATTTTAATTACAATCGTATTTTTAGTAACGACGGTAGTTTTGATTATTTTTTACTATGTAAACGAAATTGAAATCTTTAAATGGCTTTATCTGTAATCTATATGCCCTACAGGCTGAAATTTCCATTGTTAATAGAGGAATCGCCTGTTTTTCGATGTTTTGACTCAGGTTTTCTCTTTTTTGCTGAATTTACGAAAAATTGCTTAAATAGAAGAGTTCTCATTCAAATTTTTATTAAAACTTATTTTTAGTAACGACAGTATTTTTTATTATTTTTACTATGTAAACGAAATTGAAATCTTTAAATGGCTGTATCTCGTAATCTATAAGCCCTACGAGGCTGTAATTTCCATTGTAAATAGACGGAAATCGCCTCTTTTTTCGATGTTTTGACCTAGGATTTTCTCATTTTTTGCTGAATTTACGAAAAAATGCTTTAAATAGAAGAGTCCTCATTCAAAATTTTAATTATAATCGTATTTTTAGTAACGACGGTACTTTTGATTATTTTTTCCTATGTAAACGAAATTGAAATCTTTTAAATGGCTGATTCTCGTAATCTATAAGCCCTACGAGGATTAATTTCCATAATGAATAGACGGGAATCGCCTCTTTTTTCGAAGTTTAGACCTAGGATTTTCTCATTTTTGTTGAATTTACGAAAAAATGCTTAAATAGAAGAGTTCTCATTCAAAATTTTAATTACAATCGTATTTTTAGTAACGACGGTAGTTTTGATTATTTTTTACTATGTAAACGAAATTGAAATATTTAAATGGCTGTTTCTGTAATCTATAAGCCCTACGAGGCTGAAATTTTCATAGTGAATAGACGGGAATCACCTCTTTTTCGAAGTTTTGACCTAGGATTTTCTTCATTTTTGCTGAATTTACGAAAAATTGCTTCAAATAGAAGAGTTCTCATTCAAATTTTAATAACAACCGTATTTTTAGTAACGACGGTAGTTTTGATTGTTTTCAGCCATGTAAACGAAATTGAAATCTTTAAATGGCTTTATCTTGTAATCTATATGCCCTACAAGGCTGAAATTTCCATTGTTAATAGAAGAAAAACGCCTGTTTTTACGATGTTTTGACCTAGGATTTTCTCATTTTTTGCTGAATTTACGAAAAATTGCTTTACATAGAAGAGTTCTCATTAAAATTTTTCATACAAACTATTTTTAGTAACGACAGTATTTTTATTATCTTTTACTATGTAAACGAAATTGAAATCTTTAAACGGCTGTATCTCGTAATCTATAAGCCCTACGAAGCTGAAATTTCCATTGTAAATAGACGGAAATCGCTCTTTTTTCGATGTTGACCCTAGGAATTTTTCATTTTTTGCTGAATTTACGAAAAATTGCTTCAAGTTGAAGAGTTCTCATTCAAAATTTTAATTACAATCGTATTTTTAGTAATAACGACGGTAGTTTTGATTATTTTCCAATGTAAACAAAATTGAAATCTTTAAATGGCTGTATCTCACAAAATATAGTGCCTACGAAGCAAAACTTCCATAGTGGAATACATTAGACGGAACACCTCTTTTTCGGGAAGTTTTAAAACCTAGGATTTTCTCATTTTTTGCTTAATTTACGAAAAATTGCTTCAAGTAGAAGAGTTCTCATTCAAAATTTTAATTACAATCGTATTTTTAGTAACGACGGTAGTTTGATATTTGTTTACTATGTAACCGTAATTGAAATTTTTAAATAGCTGTATCTCGTAATATATAAGCCCTCTACGAGGCTAAATTTTCCATAGTAAATAGACGGGAATCGCCTTTTTTTGGAAGTTTTGACCTAGATTTTCTCATTTTTTGCTGAATTTACGAAAAACGCTTTAAATAGAAGAGTTCTCATTCAAAATTTTTATTACAATCCTATTTTTAGTAACGATGGTAGTTTTGATATTTTTTTACTATGTAAACGAAATTGAAATTTTTAAATGGCTGTATCTCGTAAACTATAAGCCCTACGAAGCTGAAATTTCCATACGAATAGACGGGAATCGCTCTTTTTCAAAGTTTTTACCTGGGATTTTTCATTTTTGCTGAATTTACGAAAAATGCTTTAAATAGAAGAGTTCCCATTCAAAATTTTAATTACAATCGTATTTTTATTAACGACAGTAGTTTTGATTATTTTTTCCTATGTAAACGAAATTGAAATATTTAAATGGCTGTATCTCGTAATCTATAAGCCCTACGAGGCTGAAATTTCATAGTGAATAGACGGAATCGCCTTTTTTCGAAGTTTAGACCTAGGATTTTCTCATTTTTGCTGAATTTACGAAAAATGCCTTAAATAGAGGAGTTCTCATTCAAAATTTTAATTACAATCGTATTTTTAGTAACGACGGTAGTTTTGATTATTTTTACTATGTAAACGAAATTGAAATATTTAAATGGCTGTATCTCGTAATCTAAAAACCCCTTACGAGGCTGAAATTTTCATAGTGAATAGACGGAATCCCCTTTTTTTTCGAAGTTTTGACCTAGGATTTTCTCATTTTTGCTGAATTTACGAAAAAATGCCTTAAAGAGAAGAGATCTCATTCAAAATTTTAATTACAATCGTATTTTTAGTAACGACGGTAGTTTTGAATATTTTTTACTATGTAAACGAAATTGGAATATTTAAATGGCTGTATCTCGTAATCTATAAGCCCTACGAGGCTGAAATTTCATAGTGAATAGACAGGAATCGCCCTTTTTCGAAGTTTAGACCTAGGTTTTTCCCATTTTTGCTGAATTTACGAAAAAACGCTTTAAATAGAAGAGTTCTCATTCAAAATTTTAATTACAATCAGTATTTTTAGTAACGACGGTAGTTTTGATTATTTTTACTATGTAAACGAAATTAAAATATTTTAATGGCTGTATCTGTAATCTATAAGCCTTATGAGGCTGAAATTTTCATAGTGAATAGACGGGGATCCCCTCTTTTTCGAAGTTTTGGTCTAGGATTTTCTCATTTTTGCTGAATTTACGAAAAATTGCTTCAAATAGAAGAGTTCTCATTCAAAATTTTAGTTACAACCGTATTTTTAGTAACGATGGTATTTTTTATTATTTTTTACTATGTAAACGAAATTGAAATCTTTAAATGGCTGTATCTTGCAATCTATAAGCCCTACAAGGCTGAAATTTCCATTGTTAATAGAAGAAAAACGCCTGTTTTTTCAATGTTTTGACCTAGGATTTTCTATTTTTTGCTGAATTTACGAAGAAATGCTTTAAATAGAGGAGTTCTCATTAAAAATTTTAATTACAATCCTATTTTTAGTAACGACAGCTTTTTTATTATTTTTTACTATGTAAACGAAGTTGAAATCTTTAAATGGCTGTATCTCGTAATCTATAAGACCTACGAGGCTGAAATTTCCATAGTGAATAGACGGAATCGCCTCTTTTTCGAAGTTTTGACCTAGGATTTTCTCATTTTTTGTTGAATTTACGAAAAATTGCTTCAAATAGAAGAGTTCTCATTCAAAATTTTAATAACAATCGTATATTTAGCAACGACGGTAGTTTTGATTATTTTTACTATGTAAACGAAATTGAAATCTTTAAATGGCTGTATCTCGTAATCTGTAAGCCCTACGAGGCTGAAATTTCCATTGTGAATAGACGGAAATCGCCTCTTTTTCGATGTTTTGACCTAGATTTTCTCATTTTTTGCTGAATTTACAAAAAATGCTTTAAATGGAAGAGTTCTCATTCAAAATTTTAATTACAAGCGTATTTTTAGTAACGACGGTAGTTTTGATTTTTTTTTCCTATGTAAACAAAATTGAAATTTTAAATGGCTGTATCTCGTAAATTATAAGGCCTACTAGGCAGAAATTTTCATAGTGAATAGACGGAATCGCCTCTTTTTCTAAGTATTAACCTAGAATTTTCTCGTTTTGCTGAAGTTACGAAAAATGTTTTAAATAGAAGAGTTCTCATTCAAAATTTTTATTACAATCCTACTTTTAGTAACGATGTAGTTTTGATATTTTTTACTATGTAAACGAAATTGAAATCTTTAAATGGCTGTATCTCCTAAACTATAAGCCCTACGAAGCTGAAATTTCCATAGTGAATAGACTTTATTCGCCTCTTTTTTGAAGTTTTGACCTAGGATTTACTCATTTTTTGCTGAATTTACGAAAAAAGCTTTAAACAGAAGAGTTCTCATTCAAAATTTTAATTACAATCGTATTTTTAGTAACGACGGTAGTTTTGATTATTTTTCCTATGCAAACGAAATTGAAATCTTTAAATGGGTGTATCTCGTAAAATATAAGCCCTACGAGGCTGAAATTTCCATAGTGAATAGTCGGGAATCCCCTTTTTTTTCGACGTTTTGACCCAGGATTTTCATTTTTGCTGATATTGCAAAAAAATGCTTTAAATAGAAGAGTTCTCATTCAAAATTTTAATTACAATCGTATTTTAAGTAACGATGGTATTTTTTAATTTTTTACTATGTAAACGAAATTGAAATCTTTAAATGGCTGTATCTTGTAATCTATGGGCCACAAGGCTGAAAATTCCATTGTTAATAGAAGAAAAACGCCTTTTTTTTCGATGTTTTGACCTAGGATTTTCTCATTTTTTGCTGAATTTACGAAGAAATGCTTTAAATAGAAGAGTTCTCATTAAAAATTTTAATTACAATCCTATTTTTAGTAACGACAGTTTTTTTTATTATTTTTTACTATGTAAACGAAGTTTTTAAATGGTGTATCGTAATCTATAAGCCCTAGAGGCTGAAAAATTTCCATAGTGAATAGACGGGAATCGCCTCTTTTTCGAAGTTTTGACCTAGATTTTCTCATTTTTTATTGAATCTGATGAAAATTGCTTCAAATAGAAGAGTTCTTTATTCAAACTTTTAATTACAATCGTATATTTAGCAACGACGGTAGTTTTGATTATTTTTTACTATGTAAACGAAATTGAAACTTAAATGGCTGTATCTCGTAACTATTAGGCCCTACGAGGCTGAAATTTTACTGTGAATAGACGGAAATCGCCTCTTTTTCGATGTTTTGATCTAGGATTTTCATTTATTGAATTACAAAAATGCTTTTAAATGGAAGAGTTCTCATTCAAAATTTTAATTACAATCGTATTTTTAGTAACGACGGTAGTTTTGATTATTTTTTCCTATGTAAACAAAATTAAAATTTTTAAATGGCTGTATCTCGTAAATTATAAGGCCTACTAGGCAGAAATTTTCATAGTGAATAGACGGGAATCGCCTCTTTTTCTAAGTTTTAATCCTAGAATTTTCTGTTTTTGGTTGAATTTACGAAAAATGTCTTTAAATAGAAGAGTTCTCATCCAAAATTTTTATTACAATCCTACTTTTAGTAACGACGGTAGTTTTGATATTTTTTACTATGTAAACGAAATTGAAATTCAATGGCTGTATCTCCTAAACTATAAGCCTTACGAAGCTGAAATTTCATAGTGAATAGACTTCGGCTCCGCTCTCTTTTTGAAGTTTTGACCTAGGATTTACTTACTTTTTGCTGAATTTACGAAAAAATGCTTTAAATAGAAGAGTTCTCATTCAAAATTTTAATTACAATCGTATTTTTAGTAATGACGGTAGTTTTGATTATTTTTTACTATGCAAAACGAAATTGAAATCTTTAAATGGGTGTATCCTCGTAAAATATAAGCCCCACGACGCTGAAATTTCCATAGTGAATAGTCGGGAATCGCCTTTTTTCGACGTTTTGACTCCAAGATTTTCTATTTTTGTTGATATTGCGAAAAATGCTTTAAATAGAAGAGTTTTATTCAAAATTTCACTGATAATCGTATTTTTAGTAATTGATTGGTAGTTTTGATTATTTTTTCTATGTAAACGAAATTGAAAAACTTCAATCTGGATGAGGCCGAAATTTACAGTGAATAGTCGAGAATCGCCTCTTTTTTCGAAGGTTTGACCTAGGATTTTCTCATTTTTTGCTGAATTTACGAAAAATTGCTTCAAAGAGAAGAGTTCTCATTCAAAATTTTAATTACAATCGTATTTTTAGTAACGACGGTAGTTTTGATTATTTTTTACTATGTAAACGAAATTGAAATCTTTAAATGGCTGTGTCTCAACCAGTGGCCGATAAGGCTGAAATGGCAGGAATGGACGGGAATCAGCTTTTTCAACGTTTTGACTCAGGATTTTCATTTTTTGCTGAATTTACGAAAAAATGCTTTATATAGAAGAGTCTTTATTCAAAATTTTAATTACAATCGTATTTTAGTAACGACGGTAGTTTCAATATTTTTTACTATGTAAACAATTCAAAATATTTAAATGGCTGTATCTCGTAATCTATAAGCCCTACGAGGCTGAAATTTCACAGTGAATTGACGTGGGAATCGCTTCCTTTTTCAAAGTTTTGACCTAGGATTTTATCATTTTTGCTGAATTTACGAAAAATTGTTTAAAAATAGAAGAGATTCTATTCAAAATTTTAATTATAATTGTATTTTAGTAACGACGGTAGTTTGATATTTGTTTACTATGTAACCGTAATTGAAATTTTTAAATAGCTGTATCTCGTAATATATATTCTACGAGGCTAAATTTTCCCTAGTAAATAGACGGGAATCGCCTCTTTTTTGGAAGTTGGACTTAGGATTTTCTCATTTTTGCTGAATTTACGAAAAAACGCTTTAAATAGAAGAGTTCTCATTCAAAATTTTTATTACAATCCTATTTTAGTAACGATGGTAGTTTTGATATTTTTTTACTATGTAAACGAAATTGAAATTTTTAAATGGCTGTATCTCGTAAACTATAAGCCCTACAAAGCTGAAATTTCCATACTGAATAGACGGAATCGCCTTTTCAAAAAGTTTTACATAGGATTTTCTCATTTCGTTGAATTTACGAAAAATGCTTAAATAGAAGAGTTCCCATTCAAAATTTTAATTACAATCGTATTTTTAGTAACGACAGTAGTTTTGATTATTTTTCTTATAAACGAAATTGAACATTTAAATGGCTGTATCTCGTAATCTATAAGTCTGTGCATGAGGCTGAAATTTCATAGAATAGACGGGAACGCCTTTTTCGGGGGGTTTGTAGACTCCAGGATTTTCTTTTGCTGAATTTACGAAAATGCCTTAAATAGAGGAGTTTCATTCAAAATTTTAATTACAATCGTATTTTTTAGTAACGACGGTAGTTTTGATTATTTTTACTATGTAAACGAAATTGAAATATTTTAAATGGCTGTATCTGTAATCTATAAGCCTTACGAGGCTGAAATTTCATAGTGAGGACGGGAATCGCCTCTTTTTCAGCGTTTTGACCTAGGATTTTCTCATTTTTTGCTGAATTTACGAAAAATTGCTTCAAATAGAAGAGTTCTCCTTCAAAATTTTAATTACAATCGTATTTTTTAGTAATGGATGGTAGTTTGATATTTGTTTACTATGTAACTGAAATTAAAATTTTTAAATGGTTGTATCTCGTAATCTATGGGCCTTTATGAGGCTGAAATTTGGCAGCAAATAGACGGGAATCGCCTCTTTTTCGGAAGTTTGACTTAGGATTTTCATTTTTGGCTGAATTTACGAAAATGCTTTAAAGAAGAGTTCTCATTCAAAATTTTTTATTACAATCCTATTTTTTAGTAACGACTAGAACTTTGATTGGTTTTTTCCTGTGTATACGAAATTGAAATCTTTAAATGGCTAATTCTCGTAATCTATAAGCCCTACGAGGCTGGAATGCATAACGAATAGACGGGAATTTCGCCTCTTTTTTCGAAGTTTAGACTCAGGATTTTCTACTTTTTGCTGAATTTACGAAAAATGCCTTAAAGAGAAGAGCCTCATTCAAAATTTTAATTACAATCGTATTTTTTAGTAACGACGGTAGTTTTGAATATTTTTTACTATGTAAACGAAATTGGAATATTTAAATACTGTATCTCGTAATCTATAAGCCCTACGAGGCTGAAATTTTATAGTGAATAGACAGGAATCGCCCTTTTTCGGAAGTTTAGACTTTAGGATTTTTTAATTTTTGCTGACTTTACGAAAAATGCCTTAAATAGAAGTAGTTCTCATTCAACTTTAATTATAATCGTATATTTAGCAACGACGGTAGTTTTGATTATTTTTTACTATGTAAACGAAATTGAAATCTTTAAATGGCTGTATCTCGTAATCTATTAGCCCTACGAGGCTGAAATTTCCATTGTGAATAGACGGAAATCGCCTCTTTTTTCGATGTTTTGACCTAGGATTTTCTCATTTTTTGCTGAATTTACGAAAAAATGCTTTAAATGGAAGAGTTCTCATTCAAAAATTTTATTACAATCCTACCTTTTAGTAACGACGGTAGTTTTGATATTTTACTATGTAAACGAAATTGAAATCTTTAAAATGGCTGTATCTCCTAAACTATAAGCCTGCCATTGGAAATTTCCATAGTGAATAGACTTTATTCGGCCTCTTTTTTTGAAGTTTTAATTTAGATTTACTTCATTTTTTGCTGATTTTACGAAAAAGCTTTAAAACAGAAGAGTTCTCATTCAAAATTTTAATTACAATCGTATTTCTTTTAGTAACGACGGTGTTTGATTATTTTTACTATGCAAACGAAATTGAAATCTTTAAATGGGTGTATTCAAAATATAAGCCCTACGAGGCTGAAATTTCATAGTGAAGAAGTCAATCGCCTTGTTTCGACGTTTTGACTCCAGGATTTTCTCATTTTGCTGATATTGCGAAAAAAATGCTTTGAAATAGAAGAGTTCTCATTCAAAATTTTAATTACAATCGTATTTTTTAGTAACGACGGTAGTTTTGATTATTTTTTCCTCATGTAAACGAAATGAAAACTTCAAATCAGCTGTATCTCGTAATCTATAAGCTCACGAGGCTGAAATTTATATAGTGAATAGTCGAGACCGCTTTTTCGAAGGTTTGACTTAGATTTTCTCATTTTTATTGAATTTACGAAAAATTGCTTCAAATAGAAGAGCCCTAATTCAAATTCTTTATTACAATCGTGTTATATTTAGCAACGACGGTAGTTTTGATTATTTTTTACTATGTAAACGAAATTGAAATCTTAACGGCTGTATCTCGTAATTCCAGGTAAGCCCTACGAGGCTACTTCTATTGTAAATAGACGGAAATCGCCTTTTTTCGATGTTTTGACCTAGGATTTCTCATATTTTTTGCTGAATTATAAAAATGCTTGAAATAGAAGAGTTCATTCAAAATTTTAATTACAATCGTATTTTTTAGTAACGACAGTAGTTTTGATATTTGTTTACTATGTAAAAGAAACTGAAATCTTTAAAATGGCTGTATCTCGTGGACCTATGAGCCCTACGAGGCTGAAATTTTCATAGTGAATAGACGGGAATCGCCTCTTATTTCCAAGTTTTGACTTAGGATTTTCTCATTTTTTGCTGAATTTACGAAAATGCTTTAAATAGAAGAGTTCCCATTCAAAATTTTAATTATAACTTATTTTTTAGTAAATGACGGTAGTTTTAATATTTTTAATATGTAAATCGAAATTGAAATCTTTAAATGGCTGTATCTCGTAATCTATGTCTTACGAGGCTGAAATTCCATAGTAATTAGACGGGAATCGCTCTTTTTCAGTTTTGACTTAGGATTTTCATTTTTTGCTGAATTTTACGAAAAATGCTTTAAATAGAAGAGTTCTTATTCAAAATTTAAATTATAATCGTATTTTTAGTAACGACGGTATTTTTTATTATTTTTTACTATGTAAACGAAATTGAAATCTTTAAATGGCTGTATCTCGTAAACTATAAGCTCTACGAGGCTGAACTTTCCATAGTGAATACAGGAAATCGCCTCTTTCGATGTTTTGACCTAGGATTTTCATTTTTGCCAATTTACAAAAAATGCTTTAAATAGAAGAGTTCTCATTCAAAATTTTAATTACAATCGTATTTTTAGTAACGACGGTAGTTTTGATTATTTTTCCTATGTAAACGAAATTGAAATCTTTAAAATGGCTGTATCTCGTAAATTATAAGGCCTGATGAGGCAGAAATTTTATAGTAAATAGACGGAATCGCCTTTTTTCGGAAGTTTTGACCTAGATTTTCTCATTTTGCTGAATTTACGAAAAATTGCTTCAGGTAAAGAGAGTTCTATTCAAAATTTTAATTTCAATCGTATTTTTAGTAATGACGGTAGTTTTGATATTTGTTTATTATAGTTAATGAAATTGAAATTTTTAAATGGCTGTATCTCGTAATCCATAAGCCCCATGAGGCTGAAATTTACCAGTGAATATTAGACGGGAATCGCCTCTTTTTCGAAGTTTTGACCTAGGATTTTCTCATTTTTTGCTGAATTTACGAATAAAAATGCTTTAAATAGAAGAGTTCTCATTTAAAAATTTTAATACAACTTTTTTAGTAACGACGGTAGTTTTGATATTTTTTTTACTGGTGTAAACGTAGAAATTGAAATTTTTAAATGGCTGTATTTCAAACTATAAGCCTTACGAGGCTGAAATTTCCAGTGAATAGACGGGAATCGCCATTTTCAGTTTTGACCTAGGATTTTCATTTTTTGCTGAATTTACGAAAATGCTTTAAATAGAAGAGCTTTCATTCAAAATTTTACCATGTAACGTATTTTTAGTAACGGTAGTTTTAATTATTTTTTCCTATGTAAACGAAAATTGAAATTCTTTTAAATGGGTGTATCTCGTAACCAGGTTATACGTGGCTGAAATTTACTGTGAAATGTCGGAATCGCTCTTTTTTCGACGTTTTGACGATGATTTTCTATTTTGCTGATATGAAATGTCTTTAAATAGAAGAGTTCTCATTCAAATTTAATTATAATCGTATTTTAGTAACGACGGTAGTTTGATTATTTTTTCCTATGTAAAACGAAATTGAAAATTTAAATGGCTGTATCTCTGTAATTCCAAAAGCCTCACGAGTCTGAAATTTCCAGGAAGGTCGGGAAGCGCTTCCTTTTCAGTTTTGACCTAGATTTTTCTCATTTTTTGCTGATTTTACGAAAAAATGCTTCTAATAGAAGAGTTCTCATTCAAATTTTAATTACAATCGTATTTTTAGTAACGACGGTAGTTTTGATATTTTTTACTATGTAAAACGAAATTGAAATTTAAATGGCTGTATCACGTAATCTATAAGCCCTATGAGGCTGAAATTTCCATAGTGACAGACGGAATCATTTCTTTTTCGAAGTTTGGCCTAGACTTTCTATTTTGCTGAATTTACGAAAAAATGCTTTATATAGAAGAGTTCTCATTCAAAATTTTAATTACAATCGTATTTCTTTAGTAACGACGGAGTTTTGATTATTTTACTATATAAACGAAATTGAAATCTTTAAATGGCTGTATCTCGTAAACTATAAACTCCTACGAAGCGAATGGCAGTAATAGACGGGAATCGCGTCTTTTCGAAGTTTTGACCTAGGATTTTTTAATTTTTCTTGAATTTACGAAAATGGCTTCAAATAGAAGAGTTCTCATTCAAAATTTTAATTACAATCGGATTTTAATAACGACGGTTGTCGGATTACTATCTACTATGTAAACGAAATTGAAATCTTTAAATGGCTGTATCTCGTAATCTATAAGCCCATGAGTCTGAAATTTCCATAGTGAATAGACGGGAATCGCCTCTTTTTTCGAAGTTTTGACCTAGGATTTTATCATTTTTTGCTGAATTTACGAAAAATTGCTTCAAATAGAAGAGTTCTGATTAAAAATTTTAATTACAATCGTATTTTTAGTAACGACGGTAGTTTTGATTATTTTTTACTATAAATGAAATTGAATTATTTAAATGGCTGTATCTCGTAAACTATAAGCCCTACGAGGCTGGGAATTTCAGTGAATAGACGGGATTCGCGTCTTTTTCGACTTTGACTAGGATTTCATTTTTTGCTGAATTTACGAAAAATGCTTTAGAATAGAAAAGTTCTCATTCAAAATTTTAATTACAATCGTATTTTTAGTAACGACGGTAGTTTTAATATTCTTACTATGTAAACGAAATTGAAACATTTAAATGGCTGAATCTCGTAATCTATAAGCCCTGGTGGGCGCCGGAAACTTCCATAGCAATTATACGGGAATCGCTTTTTCAGCGTTTGACCTAGGATTTTCTAATTTTTGCTGAATTTACGAAAAATGCTTAAATAGAAGAGTTCTCATTCAAAATTTTAATTACAATCGTATTTTTAGTAAATAACAGTAGTTTTGATTATTTTTTACTATGTAAAGGAAATTTGAATTATTTAAATGGTTGTATCTCGTAAACTATAAGCCCTACGAGGCTGAAATTTCACAGTGAATAGACGGGATTCGCCCCTTTTCTGACTTTGACTAGGATTTTCATTTTTGCTGAATTTACGAAAAATGCTTTAAATAGAAAAGTTCTCATTCAAAAATTTAATTATAGCCGATTTATATAATGCAGGTAGTTTTGATTATTTTTTACTATATAAACGAAATTGAAATCTTTAAATGGCTGTATATCGTAATCTATAAGCCCATGAGTTGAAATTTCCATAGTGAAAAGATGAGAATCGCCTCTTTTTTCGAAGTTTTGACTTAGGATTTTCTCATTTTTTGCTGAATTTACGAAAAATTGCTTCAAAAAGAAGAGTTCTCATTCAAAATTTTATTTACAATCGTATTTTTAGTAACGACGGTAGTTTTGTTTATTTTTTACTATGTAAAGGAAATTGAAATCTTTAAATGGCTGTATCTCGTAAACTATAAGCCCTACGAGGCTGAAATTTACAGTGAATAGACGGGAATTGGCTCTTTTCGACGTTTTGACCTAGGATTTTCTCATTTTTGCTGAATTTACGAAAAATGCTTCAAATAGAAGAGTTCTCATTCAAAATTCTAATTTAAATCGTATTTTAGTAATGACGGTAGTTTTGATTATTTTTTACTTATGTAAACGAAATTGAAATCTTTAAATGGCTCTATCTCGTAATCTATAAGCTCCCATGAGGCAGAAATTTCATAGTGAAGAAGGAATCGCCCTTTTTTTCTACGTTTTGACTTAGGATTTTTCTATTTTTTGGTTGAATTTACGAAAATTGCTCTCTAAAAGAAGAGTTCTCATTCAAAATTTTAATTATAGTCGTATTTTAAGTAACGCAGGTAGTTTTGATTATTTTTTACTATATAAATGAAATTGAAATCTTTAATGGCTGTATATCGTAATCTATAAGCCTTACGAGGCTGAAATTTCCATAGTGAAAAAGACGAGAATCGCTTCTTTTTCGAAGTTTTGACTTGGGATTTTCTCTATTTTTATTGAATTTATGAAAAATTGTTTCAAAAAGAAGAGTTTCAATCAAAATTTTACTACAATCGTATTTTTAGTATGATTTGGTAGTTTTGTTTATTTTTTACTATGTAAAGGAAATTGAAATTTTAAATGGCTGTATCTCGTAAACTATAAGCCCTACGAGGTTGAAATTTCCATAGTGAGACAGGAATTGCCTCTTTTTCTGACGTTTTGACCTAGGATTTTCTTCATTTTTGCTGAATTTGATGAAAAATGCTTAAAGAAGAGTTCTCATTCAAAAATTTAATTTAAATCGTATTTTTAGTAACGACGGTAGTTTTGATTATTTTACTATGTAAACGAAATTGAAATCTTTAAATGGCTCTATCTCGTAATCTATAAGCCCTAATGAGGCAGAAATTTCATAGTGAATAGAAGGGAATCGCCTCTTTTTCTGGCGTTTTGACTTAGATTTTCTAATTTTGCTGAATTTACGAAAAATGCCTAATAGGAAGAGTTCTCATTCAAAATTTTAATTACAATCGTATTTTTAGTAACGACGGTAGTTTTGAATATTTTTCCTATAAACGAAATTGAAAATCTTTTAAATGGCTGATTCTCAATCTATAAGCTCTACGAGGCTTAAATTTCCATAGTGAATAGACGGAATCGCCTTTCTTTCTGGAAGTTTAGACTCAGGATTTTCTAATTTTTTGCTGAATTTACGAAAAAATGCCTTAAATAGAAGAGTTCTCATTCAAAAATTTTAACATAATCGTATTTTAGTAACGACGGTAGTTTTGATTACTATTTACTATGTAAATGAAATTGAAATTTTAATGGCTGTATCTGTAATCTATAAGCCCACGAGGTTGAAATTTTCATAGTGAATAGACGGGAATCGCCTTCTTTTCGAAGTTTTGACCTAGATTTTCTTTCTATTTTTTCCTGAATTTACGAAAAATTGCTTCAAATAGAAGAGTTCTCATTCAAAATTTTAATTACAATCGTATTTTTAGTAATGACGGTAGTTTTGATATTTGTTTACTTATAAAGAAACTGGAAATCTTAAATGGCTGTATCTCGTAATCTATGAGCCCTACGAGGCTGAAATCCATAGTGAATAGACGGGAATCGCCTCTTTTTTCGAAGTTTTGACCTAGGATTTTCTAATTTTTTGCTGAATTTACGAAAAATTGCTTCAAATAGAAGAGTTCTCATTCAAATTTTTATTACAATCGTATATTTAGCAACGACGGTAGTTTTGATTATTTTTTACTATGTAAACGAAATTGAAATCTTTAAATGGCTGTATCTCGTAATCTATAGGTCTCACGAGGCTGTAATGCATTGTAAATAGACGGAAATCGCCTTTTTTTCAGTCGTTTTGACTTAGATTTTCTCATTTTTTGCTGAATTTATTGAAAAATGCTTGGAAATAGTAGAAGAGTTCTCATTCAAAATTTTAATTACAATCGTATTTTAGTAACGACGGTAGTTTGATATTTGTTTACTATGT
Source organism: Teleogryllus oceanicus (assembly GCA_964035755.1). Lineage (NCBI taxonomy): Eukaryota > Metazoa > Arthropoda > Insecta > Orthoptera > Gryllidae > Teleogryllus > Teleogryllus oceanicus. The sequence goes on from CAXIVR010000015.1 coordinate 1,490,810, forward strand.
AAAAAGAAACTGAAATCTTTAAATGGCTGTATCTCGTAATCTATGAGTCTCCTATTGAGGCTGAAATTTTCATAGTGAATAGACGGGAATTCGCTTCTATTTCAAAGTTTTGACCAGGATTTTCTATTTTTTGCTGAATTTATTAGAAAAATGCTTTAAATAGAAGAGTTCCCATTCAAAATTTTAATTACAATCGTATTTTTAGTAACGACGGTAGTTTTGATTATTTTTTACTATATAAACGAAATTGAAATCTTTAAATGGCTGTATATCGTAATCTATAAGCCCTACGAGGCTGAAATTTCCATAGTGAAAAGACGAGAATCGCCTCTTTTTTCGAAGTTTTGACTTAGGATTTTCTCATTTGGTGAATTTACGAAAAATTGCTTCCAAAAAGAAGAGTTCTCAATCAAATTTTATTTACAATCGTATTTTAGTAACGACTTGTGTTTGTTTTATTTTTTACTATGTAAAGGAAATTGAAATCTTTAAATGGCTGTATCTCGTAAAACTATAAGCCCTACGAGGCAGAAAATTTCCATAGTGAATAGAAGGGAATCGCCCTTTTTTCATTGTTTTGACTTAGGATTTTCTCAATTTTTGCTGAATTTATGAAAAATGCCTTAAATAGAAGAGTTCTCATTCAAAATTTAATTATAATCGTATTTTTAGTAACGACGGTAGTTTTGAATATTTTTTCCTATGGTAAACGAAATTGAAACTTTTAAATGGCTGATTCTGTAATTTATAAGCCCTACGAGGCTTGGGAATTTCCATAGTGAATAGACGGGAATCGCCTCTTCTTTCGAAGTATAGACTTGTGGATTTTTCTCATTTTTTAGTTGAATTTACGAAAAAAATGCCTTAAAGAGAAGAGTTCTCATTCAAAATTTTAATTACACCGTATTTAGTAACGACGGTAGTTTTGAATGTTTTACTATAAACGAAATGGAATATTTAAATGGCTGTATCTCGTAATCTATAAGCCTTCTACGAGGCTGGAAATTTCCATAGTGAATAGACAGGAATCGCTCTTATTTCCGGAAGTTTTGACCTAGGATTTTCTATTTTTTCCTGAATTTACGAAAATTGCTTCAAATAGAAGAGTTTCATTCAAAATTGTAATTACAATCGTATTTGAGTAACGATGGTAGTTTTGATATTTGTTTACTATGTAAAAGAAAACTGAAATCTTTAAATGGCTGTATCTCGTAATCTATGAGCCCTCCTACGAGGCTGAAATTTCCATAGTGAAGACGGAACGCCTCTTTTTCGAAGTTTTGACCTAGGATTTTCTAATTTTTTGCTGAATTTACGAAAAATTGCTTCAAATAGAAGAGTACTCATTCAAATTTTTATTACAATCGCATATTTATAAATGACTAGTTTCGATTATTTTTTACTATGTAAACGAAATTGAAATTTTTAAATGGCTGTATCTGTAATCTATAAGCCCTATGAGGTTGTAATCATTGTAAATAGACGGAAATCGCCTCTTTTTTCAATGTTTTGATTCTGTGGATTTTCATTTTTGCTGAATTTACGAAAAAATGCTTGAAATAGAAGAGTTTCATTCAAAAATTTTAATTACAATCGTATTTTAGTAACGATTATAGTTTTGATATTTGTTTACTATGTAAAAGAAACTGAAATCTTTAAATGGCTGTATCTCGTAATCTATGGAGTTCTACGAGGCTGAAATTTTCTATAGTGAATAGACGGAATCGCCTCTATTTCAAAGTTTTGACCTAGGATTTTCTATAGATTTTTTGCTGAATTTACGAAAAATGCTTAAATAGAAGAGTTCTATCTAAAATTTTAATTACAATCGTATTTTAGTAACGACGGTAGTTTTGATTATTTTTTACTATATAAACGAAATTGAAATATTTAAATGGCTGCATATCAAAATCTATAAGCCCCATGAGGTTGAAATTTCCATAGTGAAAGACGAGAATCGCCTCTTTTTCAGTTTTGACTTAGGATTTTCTCATTTTTTGCGAATTTACGAAAAATTGCTTCAAAAAGAAGAGTTCCTAATCAAAATTTTATTTACAATCGTATTTTTTAGTAACGACGGTAGTTTTGCTTATTTTACTATGTAAAGGAAATTGGAAATCTTTAAATGGCTGTATCTCGTAAACTATAAGCCCTACGAGGCAGAAATTTCATAGTGAATACAGAAGGGAATCGCTTCCTTTTTTTTACGTTTTGACTTAGATTTTCAATTTTTGCCAATTTACGAAAAATGCCTTAAATAGAAGAGTTCTCATTCAAAATTTTAATTACAATCGTATTTTTAGTAACGACGGTAGTTTTGAATATTTTTTCCTATGTAAACGAAATTGAAATCTTTAAATGGGCTGGATTCTTCGTAATTTATAAGTCTCTACGAGGCTTAAATTTCAGTGAATAGACGGGAATCGCCTCTTCTTTCGAAGTATAGACTCAGGATTTTCTCTATATTTTTTGCTGAATTTACGAAAATGCTCTTAAAGAGAAGAGTTCTCATTCAAATTTTAATTACAATCGTATTTTTAGTAACGACGGTAGCCTTGAATATTTTTTACTATGTAAACGAAATTGAACATTTAAATGGCTGTATCTCAATCTATAAGCCCTACGAGGCTGAAATTTCCATAGTGAATAGACGGGAATCGCCTCTTATTTCAAAGTTTTGACCTAGGATTTTCTCATTTTTTGCTGAATTTACGAAAAATTGCTTCAAATAGAAGAGTTCTATTCAAAATTGTAATTACAATCGTATTTTTAGTAACGATTTAGCTTATATTTGTTTACTATGTAAAAGAAACTGAAATCTCTAAATGGTGCTGTATCTCGTAATCATGGAGCCCTACGAGGCTGAATGTATAGTGAATAGACGGGAATCGCTCTTTTTCAGTTTTGACTTAGGATTTTCTAATTTTTGCTGAATTTACGAAAAATTGCTTCAACAGAAGAGTTTCTATTCAAATTTTTATTATAATCGTATATTTAGCAATGACGGTAGTTTCTGATTATTTTTTACTATGTAAACGAAATTGAATCTTAATGGCTGTATCTTCGTAATCTATAAGCCCTACGAGGCTGTAATTTCCATTGTAAATAGACGGAAATCGCTCTTTTTTTCGATATTGACCTAGGATTTTCTCTATTTTTTGGTTGAATTTACGAAAAATGTTTAAAATAGAAGAGTTCTCATTCAAATTTTAATTATAATCGTATTTAGTAATGATGGTAGTTTTGAGATTTGGTTTACTATGTAAAGAAACTAAAATCTTAAATGGCTGTATCTCGTAATCTATGAGCTCCTACGAGGCTGAAAATTTCCATAGTGAATAGACGGAATCGCTCTATTTCAAAAGTTTTGATCTGTGATTTTCTATTTTGCTGAATTTACGAAAAAATGCTTTAAAATTAGAAGAGTTCTATTCAAAATTTTAATTATAATCGTATTTTTAGTAATTGATGTAGTTTTGATTATTTTTCCTATGCAACGAAATTGAAATTCCGAATGGTTGATTTCGTAATTTATAAGCCCTACGAGGATTAATTTCATAGTGAATAGACGGAATCATTTTTTCCAAGTTTAGACTCTAGGATTTTCTTCTATTTTTGTTGAATTTACGAAAATCTTTAAATAGAAGAGTTCCTATTCAAAATTTTAATTACAATCGTATTTAGTAACGACGGTAGTTTTGATTATTTTTTACTATGTAAACGAAATTGAAATATTTAAATGTATTGCTCGTAATCTAGAAGCTCCATGAGGCTGAAATTTTCATAGTGAATAGACGGGAATCACTCTTTTTCTGAAGTTTTGACTCTAGGATTTTCATTTTTTATTGAATTTACGAAAAAATTGCTTCAAAGAGAGAAGAGTTGTCATTTAAAATTTTAATAACAACCGTATTTTTAGTAACGACGGTAGTTTTGATTGTTTTCAAATATGTAAACGAAATTGAAATCTTTAAATGGGTTTATCTTGTAATCTATGTTTCCTACAAGGCTGAAATTTCCATTGTTAATAGAAGAAAACCCTGTTTTTACGGATGTTTTGACCTAGGATTTTCTCATTTTAAGTTGAATTTACGAAAATTGTCTTTATAGAAGTTATTCTATTAAATTTTCATTACAAACTTATTTTAGTAACGACAGTATTTTTATTATTTTTACTATGTAAACGAAATTGAAATCTTTAAACACACTTTCGTAATCTATAAGCCCTACGAAGCTGAAATTTCCATTGTAAATAGACGGAATCGCCTCTTTTTCTGATGTTTGACCTAGAATTTTCATTTTGCTGAATTTACGAAAATTGCTTCGTTGAAGAGTTCCTATTCAAATTTAATTACAATCGTATTTTTAGTAACACGGTAGTTTTATCATTTTCTCCTATGTAAACAAAATTTAAAATCTTTAAATGGCTGTATCTCATAAATTATAAGGCCCATGGCTATGAAACTTACATAGTGAATAGACGGAATCGCCTCTTTTTCGAAGTTTTAACCTAGATTTTCATTTTTATTTAATTTACGAAAAATTGCTTCAAATAGAAGAGTTCTCATTCAAAAAATTTTAATTTACAATCGTATTTTAGTAACGACGGTTTGATATTTGTTTACATTATGTAACTGCAATTGAAATTTTTAAATAGCTGTATCTCGTAATATATGTTTCCCACGAGGCTAATTTATATTAAAATAGAGGAATCGTCTCTTTTTTTGGAAGTTTTGACCTAGAATATTCTCATTTTTTGCTGAATTTACGAAAAAATGCGTTAAATGGAAGAGTTCTCATTCAAAATTTTAATTACAATGGTATTTTCAGTAATGACGGTAGTTTTGATTATTTTTTACTATGTAAACGAAATTGAAATCTTTAAAAGGCTGTATCTCGTAAACTATAAGCCCTACGAGGCTGAAATTTCCACAGTGAATAGACGGGAATCGCCTCTTTTTTCAAGTTTTGACCTAGGATTTTCTATTTTTGCTGAATTTACGAAAAATACTTTTGGGCCAGAAGAGTTCCTAATTCAAAAAAATTTTTATTACAATCTATTTTAGTAACGACGGTAGTTTGATATATTTTTACTTATGTAAACGAAATTGGAAATTTTTAAATGGTCATCTCGTAAACTATGCTTCGTACGTGAAGCTGAAATCATAGTGAATAAACGGGAATCGCCTTTTGCCTCATAAAGTTTTGACTCTAGGATTTTCTCATTTTTGGGTTGAATTTACGAAAACGCTTTAATAGAAGTGTTCATTGCATTTTAATTACAATCGTATTTTTTAGTATCGACGGTAGTTTTGATTATTTTTTCCTATGTATACGAAATTGAAATCTTTAAATGGCTGTATCTCGTAATCATAAAACCTTACGAGGCTGAAATTTCCATTGTGAATAGACGGAAATCGCTTCTTTTTCGATGTTTTGACCTAGGATTTTCTCATTTGCTGAATTTACGAAAAAATGCTTTAAATGAAGAGTTCATTCAAAATTTTAATTGCAATCGTATTTTAGTAACGACGGTAGTTTTGATTATTTTTTCCTATGTATACGAAATTGAAATCTTAAATGGCTAATTCTTCGTAATCTATAAGCCCTACGAGGCTGAATGGCAACGAATAGACGGGAATCGCCTCTTTTTCGAAGACGAGATTTTCTCTATTTACACCCATGAAAAAAATGCCTTAAATAGAAGAGTTCTCATTCCAAATTTTAATTACAATCGTATTTTTAGTAACGACGGTAGTTTTGAATATTTTTTACTATGTAAACGAAATTGGAATATTTAAAAGGCTGTATCTCGTAATCTATAAGCCCTACAAGGCTGAAATTTCCATAGTGAAGTAGACAGGAATCGCCTCCTTTTTCAGTTTAGACTCTAGGATTTTTCTATTTTCTGCTGAATTTACGAAAAATGCCTAAAGAAGAGTTTTATTCAAAATTTTAACATAACTGTATTTTTAGTAACGACGGTAGTTTTGATCATTTTACTATGCAAACGAAGCTAAAGATGAAATGGCTGTATCTCTGTAATCTATGCGTTTCATGAGGCTGAAATTTTCTTATGCAGTGAACAGATGGGAATCGCTTTTTCAGTTTTGGCTCAGGATTTTCATTTTTTGCTGAATTTACGAAAAATTGGTTTCAAATAGAAGAGTTTCTATACAAAATCTTTAATTACAACTGTATTTTAGTAATGATGGTATTTTTTATTATTTTTACTATGTAAACGAAATTGAAATCTTTTAAATGGCTGTATCTTGTAATCTATAAGCCCTTCTGCTGGAAATTTGATTGTTAATAGAAGAAAACGCCTGTTTTTCTGATGTTTTGACCTAGGATTTTCTCATTTTTGCTGAATTTACGAAGAAATGCTTTCAATAGAAGAGTTCTATTAAAAATTTTAATTATAATCCTATTTTAGTAACGACAGTTTTTTATTATTTTTTACTATGTAAACGAAGTTGAAATTCTAAATGGCTGTATCTCGTAATCTATAAGACCTACGAGGCTGAAATTTCCATAGTTACAGACGGAATCGCCTCTTTTCGGAAGTTTTGACTCCAGGATTTTCATTTGCTGAATTTACGAAAATTGCTTCCAAATAGAAGTATTTACATTAAAATTTTTTAATTATATATTCCATATTTAGCAAATGATTTGGTAGTTTTATTATTTTTACATTATGTAAATGAAATTGAAATCTTTAAATGGCTGTATCTCGTAATCTATAAACTCATGAGGCTGAAATTTCCATTGTGAATAGACGAATCGCCTTTTTCGATGTTTTGACCTAGGATTTTCATTTTTGCTGAATTTACGAAAAACGCTTTAAATGGAAGAGTTCTGCCCAAAATTTTAATTACAACTGTATTTTTTAGTAACAACGATTGGTAGTTTTGATTATTTTTTCCTATGTAAACAAAATTGAAATTTTAAATGGCTGTATCTCAAATTATAATGCTCATAGGCAGAAATTTTCATAGTGAATAGACGGAATCGCCTCTTTTTTCTAAGTTTTAACTTTAGAATTTTCGTTTTTTGCTGAATTTACGAAAAAATGTTTTAAAGTAGAAGAGTTCTCATTCAAAATTTTATTACAATCCTATTTATAACGACGGTAGTTTTGATATTTTTACTATGTAACGAAATTGAAATCTTTAAATGGCTGTATCTCCTAAACTATAAGCTCCCATGAAGCTGAAATTTCATAAAGTGAATAGACTTTATTCGCCTCTTTTTTGAAGTTTTGACTTAGGATTTACTTCATTTTGCTGAATTTACGAAAAAAGCTTTAAACAGAAGAGTTCTCATTCAAAATTTTAATTACAATCGTATTTTTAGTAATGACGGTAGTTTTGATGATTTTTCCTATGCAAACGAAAAATTGAAATCTTTAAATGGGTGTATCTTGTAAAATATATCGCCCTACAAGGCTGAAATTTTACAGTGAATAGTCGGGAATCGCTTTTTTCGATGTTTTGACTTCCAGGATTTTTATTTTTGCTGATATTATGAAAAATGCTTGAATAGAAGAGTTCTATCCAAAATTTTAATTATAATCGATTTTAGATAACGATTGCAGTTTTGATTTATATTTTTTCCTATGTAAACGAAATTGAAAACTTAAATGGCTGTATCTCGTAATCTATAAGCCTCTACGAGGCTGAAATTTCATAGTGAATAGTCGAGAATCGCCTTTTTCGAAGGTTTGACTCTAGGATTTTCTTCATTTTTTGCTGAATTTACGAAAAATTGTCAAAGAGAAGAGTTCTATTCAAAATTTTACTTTACAATTTATTTCTTAGTAACGATTTTAGTTTTGATTATTTTTTATTTATGTAAATGAAATTGAAATCTTTGTAAATGGCTGTATCTCGTAACTATGGGGTTCTACGAGGCTGAAATTTTACAGTGAATGGACGGGAATCGCCTCTTTTCAACGTTTGACCTAGATTTTCTCATTTTTGCTGAATTTACGAAAAATGCTTATATAGAAGAGAGTTCTCATTCAAATTTTAATTATAATGCAATTTTAGTAACGATGGTAGTTTTAATATTTTTTTACTATGTAAACGAAATTGAAATATTTAAATGGCTGTATCTCGTAATCTATGAGCCCTACGAGGCTAAATTTCAATAGTGAATAGACGGAATCACTCTCTTTTTCAAAGTTTTGACTTAGGATTTTATCATTTTTTGTTGAATTTATTAAAATTGCTTAAAAAAGGAAGAGTTCTCATTCAAAATTTTAATTACAATCGTATTTTAAGTAACAACGGTGAAGGTTTGATTATTTTACTATGTAAATGAAATTGAAATCTTAAATGGCTGTATCTCAAAATTATAAGCCCCGAGGCCGAAATTTTATGAATAGACGGATTCGCCTCTTTTTCGACTTCTTGACTGAAGGATTTTTTCATTTTTGCTGAATTTATTTAGAAAAATGCTTTAAATATAAAGAGTTCCTATCCAAAATTTTAATTATAATCCATTTTTAGTAATGACGGTAGTTTTGATTATTTTAACTATGTAATGAAATTGAAATCTTTAAATGGCTGTATCCGTTAACTATAAGCCCTACGAGGTTGAAATTTCATAGTAAATAGAAAGGGAATCGTCTTTTTCTAAAGTTTCTTGACTTAGACTTTCTGCACTTTTTGCTGAATTTACGCGAAAAATGCTTTAAAATAGAAGAGTTCTTTCAAAATTTTAATTATAATGGTATTTTTATAATGATGTAGTTTTGATTATTTTTACTATGTAAACAAATTGAAATTTTTAAATGGCTGTATTCAGAACTATAAGCCCTATTGAGGCTGAAATGTCCATAGTGAATGACGGGAATAGGCTTTTTTTTCGGAAGTTTTGACTTAGGATTTAATTTTTGTATTGAATTTACGAAAATGCTTCTAAATAGAAAGTTCTCTTCAAAAATTTTAATTATAATCGTATTTTAGTAACGACGGTAGTTTTGATTATTTTTACTATGTAACGAAATTCAAGTCTTTAAATACTGTATCTCAACTATAAGCCCTACGAGGCTGAAATTTCCTAGTGAATAGACGAGTCGCCTCTTTTTTCGAAGTTTTGACCTAGGGATTTTCTAATTTTGCTGAATTTACGAAAAATGCTTTAAATAGAAGTGAGTTCTCCTTCAAAATTTTAATTATACAATCGTATTTTTAGAACGACGGTAGTTTAGATTATTTTTACTATGTAACAAAATTCGAAATCTTTAAAATGGCTGTATTCCTTCGTAACCATGTCCCTACGAGGCTGAAATTTCCATAGTGAAGAGACGGTAATCGCGTCTTCTTCAGTTTTGACTCCAGGATTTCATTTTTTGCTGAATTTACGAAAAAATGCTTTAAATAGAAGAGTTCTCTTTCAAAATTTTAATTACAATCGTATTTTTAAAAACGACGGTAGTTTTGATTATTTTTTACTATGTAAACGAAATTGAAATCTTTAAATGGCTGTATCTCGTAAACTATAAGCCCTACGAGGCTGAAATTTCTATAGTAAATAGAGGGAATCGCCTTTTTTAGAAGTTTTGACCTAGGACTTTCAATTTTTTGCTGAATTTAAGGAAAAAATGCTTTAAATAGAAGAGTTCTCTTCAAAAATTTTAATTACAATCGTATTTTTTGTAACGACGGTAGTTTTGATGATTATTTACTGGTAAACGTAGAAATGGAAATCTTTAAATGGCTCTATCTTGTAAACTATGGGCCCATGAGGCTGAAAATCTATATGAATAGACAGAATCATTCTTTTCAAAGGCAAAGTTTTGATTCCAGGATTTTCTTTTTGTGGTTGAACATGAAAAAATGCTTTAAATAGAAGAGTTTTTTCAAATTTTAATTACAATCGTATTTTTTGTAATGACGGTAGTTTTGATTGACTTTTACTATGTAAACAAAATTGAAATATTTAAATGGCTGTACTGTAAACTACAAGCCCTACGAGGCTGAAATGGCAGTGAAGAGACGGGAATCGCCTCTTTTTCGAAGTTTTCAATTTAGGATTTCATTTTGCTGAAATTACGAAAAATGCTTAAATAGAAGAGTTCTCATTCAAATTTTTAATTACAATCGTATTTTGTAACGACGGTAGTTTTACTATTTGTTACTATGTAAACGAAATGGAAATCTTTAAATGGCTGTATCTCGTAAACTATAAGCCCTACGAGGCTGAAATTTCCATAGTGAAGAGACGAGAATCGCCTCTTTTTTCGAAGTTTTCACCTAGGATTTTCTCATTTTTTGCTGAAATTACGAAAAAATGCTTTAAATAGAAGAGTTCTCATTCAAATTTTTAATTATAACTGCTTTTTTGTAACGATTTGGTAGTTTTGATTATTTGTTACTATGTAACGCAATGGAAACTTTAAATGGCTGTATCTCGTAAACTATAAGCCCTACGAGGCTGAAATTTACAGTGAAGAGACGGGAATCGCTCTCTTTTTTTCGAAGTTTTGACTCTAGGATTTTCTCATTTTTTGCTGAATTTACGAAAAATCCTTTTAAATATAAGAGTTCTCTTTCAAAATTTTAATACAATCGTATTTTTTGTAACGATTTGCATTTTGATGATTATTTACTATATAACGAAATTGAAATCTTTATATGGCTCCCATCTCGTAAACTATGTTTCTACGAGGCTGAAATTTCCACAGTGAAGAGACAGGAATCGCCTCTTTTTTCGAAGTTTTGACCTAGGATTTGCTCATTTTTTGCTGGACTTGATGAAAAATATTGAAAGAAGAGTTCTCCTTTCAAAATTTACCATAATCGTATTTTAGTAACGACGGTATTTTTGATTATTTACTATGTAAATAAATTGAAATCTTTAAATGGCTGTATCTCGTAAACTATAAGCCCTACGAGGCTCAAATTTCCCTAGTGAATAGACGGGAATCGCCTCTTTTTTCGAAGTTTTGTCCTAGGATTTTCTGATTTTTTGCTGAATTTACAAAAAAATGCTTTAAATAGAAGAGTTCTCTCTTTTCAAATTTTTAATTACAATCGTATTTTTTAGAAACGATGGTAGTTTTGATTATTTTTACTATGTAAACGAAATTGAAATCTTAAATGCCTGTATCTCAAACTATAAGCCCTACGAGGCTGAAATTTCCATAGTAAATAGATTGAATCGCCTTCTTTTTGAAGTAAAGTTTTGACCTAGGACTTTCCTAATTTTTGCTAATGATGAAAAAATGCGATAAATAGAAGAGTTCTTTCAAAATTTTAATTACAATCGTATTTTTAGTAAATTAGATGGTAGTTTTGATGATTATTTACTATGTAAACGAAATTGAAATCTTTAAATGGCTCTATTCGAAACTATAAGCTCTATGAGGCTGAAATTTCCATAGTAAATAGACGGAATCGCTTCTTTTTCGAAGTTTTGATCTAGGATTTTCTCATTTTTTGCTGAATTTACGAAAAATGCTTTAAATAGAAGAGTTCTCTTCAAAAATTTAATTACAAGCGTATTTTTTGTAACGACAGTAGTTGTGATTGATTTTACTATGTAAATAAAATTGAAATCTTTAAATGGTTGTATCTGGGGAATTACGCTTCTCCCATGAGGCTGAAATCATAGTGAATAGACGGAATCGCTCCCTTTTTTCAAAGTTTTGACCTATGATTTCATTATTGGCTGAATTTAAGAAAATGCTTGAAATAGAAAAGTTCTCTTCAAAAAATTTTAATTACAATCGTATTTTAGTAACGACGGTAGTTTTAATTATTTTCTACTTATGTAAACGAAATTAAAGTCTGTAAATGGCTGCATCTCGAAAACTATAAGCCCCATGAGGCTGAAATTTCTAGTGAATAGACGGAAATCGCCTCTTTTCAACGTTTTGAACTAGGATTTTCATTTTGCTGAATTTACGAAAAATGCTTTAAATAGAAGAGTCTTCATTCAAAATTTTATTACAATCCTATTTTTAGTAATGACGGTAGTTTTGATATTTTTTACCTCGCAACGAAATTGAAATTTTTAAATGGCTGTATTCGTAAACTATAAGCTCTACTAGGCTGAAATTCCATAGTGAATAGACGGAATCGCTAATTTTTTTGAAGTTTTGACGGATTTTCTCATTTTTTGCTGAATTTACGAAAATGCTTTAAATAGAAGAGTTCTCATTCAAAATTTTAATTACACCGTTTTTTAGTAACGACGGTTTACTATTTTTTCCTATGTAAAACGAAATTGAAATCTTTAAATGGCTGTATCTCGTAATCTATAAGTTCTTACGAGGCTTAAATTTCATAGTAAATAGACGGAATCGCCTTATTTCGGAAGTTGACTCAGGATTTTCTGTGGTATTTTAAGGAATTTACGAAAAAATGCTTTAAATAGAAGAGTTCTCATTCGTAAATTTTAATTACACCGTATTTTTTAGTAATGAACACGGTAGTTTGATTATTTTTTCCTATGTAAACGAAATTGAAATCTTTAAATGGCTGTATCTCGTAATCTATAAGCCCTACGAGGCTGAAATTTCCATAGTGAATAGACGGAAATCGCCTCTTTTTTCAACGTTTTGAACTAGGATTTTCTCATTTTTTGCTGAATTTACGAAAAATTGCTTCAAATAGAAGAGTTCTCTTTCAAAATTTTAATTACAATCGTATTTTTAGTAACGACGGTAGTTTTGATTATTTTACTATGTAAACGAAATTGAAATCTTTAAAATGGCTGTATCTCGTAATCTATAAGCCCCATGAGGAATTGAGCTCCTATTGCAGAATAGACGGAAATCGCCTCTTGATGTTTTGACCTAGGATTTTCTTTATTTTTTGCTGAATTTACGAAAAATGCTTAAAATAGAAGAGTTCTCATTCAAAATTTTAATTACAATCGTATTTTTAGTAACGACGGTAGTTTTGATTATTTTTTACTATGTAAACGAAATTGAAATCTTTAAATGGCTGTATCTCGTAAACTATAAGCCCTACGAGGCTGAAATTTCCACAGTGAATAGACGGGAATCGCCACTTTTTTCGAAGTTTTGACCTAGGATTTTCTAATTTTTTGCTGAATTTACGAATAAATGCTTTAAATAGAAGAGTTCTCATTCAAAATTTTATTACAATCCTATTATTAGTACGACGGTAGTTTCATTTTTTTACTATGTAAACGAAATTGAAATCTTAAATGGCTGTATCTCAAACTATAAGCCCTACTAGGCTGAAATTTCATAGTGACAGACGGAGTCGCTACTTTTTTGAAGTTTTGACTCTAGGAATTTCATTTTTGCTAAATGTACGAAAAATGTTTTAAATAGAAGAGTTCTCATTCAAAATTTTAATTACAATCGTATTTTTAGTAACGACGGTAGTTTTGATTATTTTTTCCTATGTAACGAAATTGAAATTTTAAATGGCTGTATCTGTAATCTATAAGTTCTACGAGGCTTAAATTTCCATAGTAAATAGACGGGAATCGCCTTTTTCGAAGTTTTGACTAAGGATTTTCTATTTTGGTTGAATTTACGAAAAATGCCTTTAAATAGAAGAGTTCTCATTAAAAATTTTAATTATAATCGTATTTTTAGTAACGACTGTAGTTTTGATTATTTTTTACTATGTAAACGAAATTGAAATATTTAAATGGCTGCATCTCGTCATCTGGCAGTTTTCTCCCATGAAGCTGAAATTTCCATTGTGAATAGAAGAAAATCGCCTGTTTTTTCTGATGCTCGACCTTGGATTTTCTCTCATTTTATGTTGAATTTACGAAAAACGCTTTTAAATAGAAGAGTTCTCATTCAAAATTTTAATTATAATCCTGTTTTTAGTAACGACGGTAGTTTATATTATTTTTTACTATGTAAACGAAATTGAAATCTTTTAAATGGCTGTATCTCGTAATTATAATCTATTGAGGCTGAATGTATAGTGAATAGATCGAAATCGCCTCTTTTTCAACGTTTTGAACTAGGATTTTCATTTTTGGCTGGAATTTTACGAAAAATGCTTTAAATAGAAGAGTTCTCATCCAAAATTTTATTACAATCCTATTTTTAGTAACGACGGTGTTTGATATTTTTTACTCTGTAAACGAAATTGAAATTTCTTAAAATGGCCAGATCTCGTAAACTATAAGCCCTACGAGCTGAAATTCCATAGTGAATAGACGGAATCGCTACTTTTTTGAAGTTTCACCTAGGATTTTCTATTTTTTGCTGAATTTACGAAAATGCTATAAATAGAAGAGTTCTCATTCAAAATTTTAATTACAATCGTTTTTTAGTAACAGATGGCAGTAGTTTTGATTATTTTTCCTATGTAAAACGAAATTGAAAAAATTTAAATGGCTATCTCAACTAAAAGCCTCACGAGGCTGAAATTTCCATAGAATAGTCGGGAAGCGCCCCCTTTTCGAAGTTTTGACCTAGGATTTTCTCATTTTGCTGAATTTACGAAAAATTGCTTTTGTTAGAAAGAGTTCTCATTCAAAAATTTTAAATACAACTATTTTTTAGTAACGACGGTAGTTTTGATATTTGTTTATTGGGTGTAAACGAAATTGAAATTTTTAAATGGCTGTATCTAGTAATTTAAGTGTTCTACGAGCGAAATTTTCATAGTGAATAGACGGGAATCGCCTTTTTTTCGAAGTCGACCTAGGATTTTCTATTTTTTCTGAATTTACGAAAATTGCTTCAAATAGAAGAGAGTTCCTCTCATTCAAAATTTTAATTACAATCGTATTTTTAGTAACGACGGTAGTTTTGATTATTTTACTATGTAAACGAAATTGAAATCTTTTAAAATGGCTGTATCTCTGTAATCTATAAGCCCCTACGAGGAGAATTGAGCTCTCATTGTGAATAGACGAAATCGCCTCTTTTGATGTTTTGACTTAGGATTTTCTATTTTTTGTTGAATTTAAAAATGCTTAAATAGAAGAGTTCTCATTCAAAATTTTAATTACAATCGTATTTTTAGTAACGATTTGTAGTTTTGATTATTTTACTATGTAAACGAAAATTGAAATCTTTAAGTGGCTGTATCTCTAATCTATATATTCTATGAGGCTGAAATGGCAGTGAATAGACGGGAATCGCCTTTTTTCGAAGTTTTGACTGTATTTTCGTATTTTGTTGAATTTACGAAAAATGATTTAAACAGAAGAGTTCTCTTCAAAATTTTAATTACAATCGTGTGTTTTTTGTAACGATTTAGGTTTTGATTGATTTTACTATAAATAAATTGAAATCTTAAATGGCTGTATCCTAAACTATAAGCCCTACGAGGCTGAAATTTCCAGTGAATAGACGGGAATCGCTCTTTATTTTCGAAGTTTTGACCTAAAATTTCTCCTTTTTTGCTAAATTTACGAAATATGTTTTGTAGAAGAGTTCTCCTTCAAAATTTTAATTACAATCGTATTTTTAGTAACGATTTGGTAGTTTTGATTATTTTTACAATGTAAACGAAATTGAAGTCTTTAAATGGCTGTATCTCGTAAACTATAAGCCCTACGAGGCTGAAATTTCCCTAGTGAATAGACGGGAATCGCCTCTTTTTTCGAAGTTTTGACCTAGAACTTTCTCATTTTTTGCAGAATTTACGAAAAAATGCTTTAAATAGCAGAGTTCTCTTTTAAAATTTTAATTACAATCGTATTTTTAGAAACGACGGTAGTTTTGATTATTTTTTACTATGTAAAAAAATTGAAATCCTTAAATGGCTGTATCTGTAAACTGCGTTTCTACGAGGCTGAAATTTACAGTGAAGAGACGGGAATCGCCTCTTTTCAGTTTTGACTCTAGGATTTTCTTTTTTTGCTGAATTTATAAAAAATGCTTGAAATAGAAGAGTTCTCCTTCAAAATTTTAATTACAATCGTGTTTAGAAACGACGGTGTTTTGATTATTTTTTCCTATGTAAACAAAATTGAAATCTTAAATGGCTTTATCTCGTAAACTATAAGCCCTACGAGGCTGAAATTTCTATAGTAAATAGAGGGGAACGCCTCTTTTCGAAGTTTGACCTAGGACTTTCTAATTTTTGCTGAATTTACGAAAAATGCTTTTAAATAGAAGAGTCTTTCAAAATTTTAATTACAATCGTATTTTAGTAACGACGGTAGTTTTGATGATTATTTACTATGTAAACGAAATTGAAATCTTTAAATGGCTCTATCTCGTAAACTATAAGCCCTACGAGGCTGAAATTTCCATAGTAGTTGTAGAGGGGAATCGCCTTTTTTTGAAGTTTTGACTTAGGACTTTCATAATTTTTGCTGAATTTACGAAAAATCCTTTAAATAGAAGAGTTTTCTTTCAAAATTTTGACTATAATCGTATTTTTGTAACGACGGTAGTTTTGATGATTATTTACTAGTTCTCATTCAAAATTACTTTAGTTCTCATTCAAAATTTTTATTACAATCCTATTATTAGTAACGACGGTAAATTTTGATATTTTTTCCTATGTAAATGAAATTGAAATATTTAAATGGCTGTATCTCGTAAACTATAAGTCTCTACTAGGCTGAAATTTCCATAGTAAATAGACGGAATCGCGCACTTTTTTGAAGTTTTTGACCTAGATTTTCTATATTTTTGTTGAATTTACGAAAAATCCTTTAAATATATATTCTTCTTTCAAAATTTTAATTACAATCGTATTTTTTGTAACGACGGTAGTTTTGACATTATTTACTGCGTTAACGAAATTGAAATCTTTATATGGTCATTCGTAAATCATAAGCCCTACGAGTTGAAATTTTATAGTGAAGAGACAGGAATCACTTCTTTTTCGAAGTTTTGACCTAGGATTTGCTTCATTTTTTGTTGAATTTACGAAAAATGCTTGAAATAGAAGAGTTCTCCTTCAAAATTTTAATTATAATCGTATTTCTTTTAGTAACGATGTATTTTTTGATTATTTTTTACTATGTAAACGAAATTGAAATCTTTTTTGGCTGTATCTTCGAAACTATTAGCTCTAGGAGGCTCAAATTTCCACAGCAGATTACGAGGAATCGTTTTTTTTCGAAATTATGACCTAGGTTTTTTTAATTTCTTGCTGAATTTACAAAAAATGCTTCTTTAAATAGAAGAGAGTTCTTCAAATTTTTAATTACAATCGTATTTTAGAAAACGACGGTAGTTTTGATTATTTTTTACTATAATGAAATTGAAATCTTTTAAATGCCTGTATCTCGTAAACTATAAGCTCCCATGAGGCTGAAATTTCCATAGTAAATAGATTAAACTCGCTTTTTTGAAGTTTTGACCTAGGACTTTCTTAATTTTTGAATTTACGAAAAATGCGATAAATAGAAGAGTTCTTCAAAATTTTAATTACAATCGTATTTTTAGTAACGACGGTAGTTTTGATGATTATTTACTGGTGTAAAACGAAATTGAAATTCCTTTAAATGGCTCTATCTGAAATCTATATTCTTACGAGGTTGAAATTTCCATAGTAAATAGACGGGAATCGCCTTTTTCAGTTTTGATCTAGGATTTTCTCATTTTTGTTGAATGGCGAAAAATGTGCTTTTAAATAGAAGAGTTCTTTCACAAAATTTTAACATAAGCGTATTTTTGTAATGACAGTAGTTGTGGGATTGATTTTACTATGTAACAAAAATTGGAAATCTTTAAATGGTTGTGATCTCGTAAAATTAAGTGCTTCTCCCATGAGGCTGAAATGGCAGTGAATAGACGGGAATCGCCCCTTCTCGGAAGTTTCTGACCCATGATTTCAATATTACTGAATTTAAGAAAAAATGCTTGAAAGAAAAGTTCTCTTTTCAAAATTTTAATTATAACCGTATTTTTTAGTAACGATGGTAGTTTTAATTATTTTTACTATGTAAACGAAATTAAAGTCTGTAAATGGCTGTATCTCGAAAACTATAAGCCCTACGAGGCTGAAATTTCCCTAGTGAATAGACGGAAATCGCCTCTTTTTTCAACGTTTTGAACTAGGATTTTCTCATTTTTTGCTGAATTTACGAAAAAATGCTTTAAATAGAAGAGTTCTCATTCAAAATTTTTATTACAATCCTATTTTTAGTAACGACGGTAGTTTTGATATTTTTTACTCTGTAAAACGAAATTGAAATTTTTAAATGGCTGTATCTCGTAAACTATGTTCCTACTAGCTTGGAAAATCATAGTGAATATGGGAATCGCACTTTTTTGAAGTTTTGACCTAGATTTTCATTTTGCTGAATTTACGAAAAAATGCTTTAAATAGAAGAGTTCTCATTCAAAATTTTAATTACAATCGTATTTTTAGTAACGACAGTAGTTTTGATTATTTTTTCCTATGTAAACGAAATTGAAATCTTAAAATGGCTGTATCTCGTAAACTATAAGCCCTACGAGGCTTAAATTTCCATAGTGAATAGACGGGAATCGCCTCTTTTTTCGAAGTTTTAACCTAGGATTTTCTCATTTTTTGCTGAATTTACGAAAAATGCTTTAAATAGAAGAGTTCTCATTCAAAATTTTAATTACAATCGTATTTTTTAGTAAATGACGGTAGTTTTGATTATTTTTTCCTATGTAAACGAAATTGAAATCTTAAATGGCTGTATCTCGTAATCTATGTTTCTACGAGGCTGAAATGGCAGTGAATAGACGGAAATCGCCTCTTTTTTCGAAGTTTTGACCTAGGATTTTCTCATTTTTTGCTGAATTTACGAAAAAATGCTTTAAAGAGAAGAGTTCTCATTCAAAATTTTAATTACAATCGTATTTTTAGTAACGACGCTAGTTTTGATTGTTTTTTACTATGTAAACGAAATTGAAATCTTTAAATGGCTGTATCTCGTAAACTATAAGCTCATGAGGTGAATTGAGCCCCATTGTGAATAGACGGAAATCATTCTTTTTTCGATGTTTTGACTCTAGGATTTTCTGATTTTTGCTGAATTTACGAAAAATGCTTAAAATAGAAGAGAGTTCTCATTCGTACCTTAATTACAATCGTATTTTTAGTAACGACGGTAGTTTTACTATTTTACTATGTAAACGAAAATTGAAATCTTTATGGCTGTATCTCGTAATCTATATATAACTTATTATATTAAAATTTTCATAGTGAATAGACGGAATCGCCACTTTTTCAGTTTTGACCCAGGATTTTCTAATTTTTTATTGAATTTACGAATAAATGCTTTAAATAGAAGAGTTCTCATTCAAAAATTTTTATTACAATCCTATTATTAGTAACGACGGTAGTTTTGGTATTTTTTACTATGTAAACGAAATTGAAATCTTTAAATGGCTAAGATCTCGTAAACTATAAGCCCACTAGGCTGAAATTTCCATAGTGAATAGACGGGAGTCGCTACTTTTTGAAGTTTTGAATCTGTAATTTCTATATTTCTTTACAATGTACGAAAAATGTTTTAAATAGAAGAGTTCTATTCAAAATTTTAATGCATAATCGTATTTTAGTAACGATTATAGTTGATTTATTTTTTCCATAATTAAATGAAATTTTTTAAATGGCTGTATCTCGTAATCTATAAGTTCTACGAGGCTTAAATTTCAGTAAATAGACGGGAATCGTTTCTTTTTCGTTTGATCACATTTTCATTTTGCTGAATTTACGAAAAAATGCCTTAAATAGAAGAGTTCTCATTAAAAATTTTAATTACAATCGTATTTTTAGTAACGACCGTAGTTTTGATTATTTTTTACTATGTAAACGAAATTGAAATATTTAAATGGCTGTATCTCGTAAACTATAAGCCCTACGAAGCTGAAATTTCATTGTGAAGAAGAAAATCGCCTGTTTTTTCGATGTTTTGACCTTGGATTTTCTCATTTATGCTGAATTTAATGAAATGCTTAAATAGAAGAGTTCTCATTCAAAATTTTAATTACAACTTGTTTTTTAGTACGACGGTAGTTTAGTATTATTTTTACTATGTAAACGAAATTGAAATCTTAAATGGCTGTATCTCGTAATCTATAGCCCTACGAGGTCTGAGATTTGCTAGTGAATAGACGGAAATCGCCTCTTTTCAACGTTTTGAACTAGGATTTTCATTTTTTGCTGAATTTACGAAAATGCTTTAAATAGAAGAGTTCTCATTCAAAATTTTTATTATAATCCGGCTTTAGTAACGACGGTAGTTTTGATATTTTTTACTCTGTAAAACGAAATTGAAATTTAAATGGCTGTATCTGTAAACTATAAGCCCTACTAGGCTGAAATGGCAGTGAAATAGACGGGAATCGCTACTTTTTTGAAGTTCTTGACCTAGGATTTTCTCATTTTTTGCTGAATTTACGAAAAAATGCTATAAATAGAAGAGTTCTCATTCAAAATTTTAATAACAATCGTATTTTTAGTAACGACGGTAGTTCCTATTATTTTTCCTATGTAAACGAAATTGAAAAATTTAAATGGCTGTATCTCGTAATCTAAAAGCCTCATTGAGGCTGAAATTTCCATAGTGAATAGTCGGAAGCGCTTTTTCGAAGTTTTGACCTAGGATTTTCCCATTTTTATTGAATTTACGAAAACAGCCAGAGAAGAGTTCTCATTCAAAATTTAAATACAATCATTTTTTATAACGACGGTAGTTTTGATATTTGTTTACTTATGTAAACGAAATTGAAATTTTTAAATGGTTGTATCTAGTAATCTATAAGCCCCATGAGGCTGAAATTTTCATAGTGAATAGACGTGAATCGCTTCTTTTTTTGAAGTTTTGACCTCGGATTTTCATTTTTTCTGAATTTACGAAAAATTGCTTCATAAAATAGAAGAGCTCATTCAAAAATTTTAATTACAATCATTTTTAGTACCACGGTAGTTTTGATTATTTTTTACTATGTCTGAAATTGAAATCTTTAAATGGCTGTATCTCGTAATCTATAAGCCTCATTATGAGAATTGAGCCCTATTGTGAATAGACGGAAATCGCCCTCTTTTTCTTCTGATGTTTTGACCTAGATTTTCTTATTTTTGCTGAATTTACGAAAATGCTTAAAATAGAAGAGTTCTCATTCAAAAATTTTAATTACACCGTATTTTAGTAATGACGGTAGTTTTACTATTTTTAACATAAATGAAAAAATTGAAATCTTTAAGTGGCTGTATCTCGTAATCTATATATTCTACGAGGCTGAAATTTAAGCAGTGAATAGACGGGAATCGCCTCTTTTTCGAAGTTTTGACTTAGGATTTCATTTTTTTTGTTGAATTTACGAAAAAATACTTAAAACAGAAGAGTTCTCTTCAAAATTTTAATTACAATCGTGTTTTTTGTAACGACGGTAGTTTTGATTGATTTTACTATGTAAACAAAATTGAAATCTTTAAATGGCTGTATCCCGTAAACTATAAGCCCTACGAGGCTGAAATTTCCATAGTGAATAGACGGGAATCGCCTTTATTTTCGAAGTTTTGACCTAAAATTTCCTTTTTTGCTAAATTTACGAAAATATGTTTTAAATAGAAGAGTTCTCCCTTTCAAAATTTTACTACAATCACATTTTAGTAACGACGGTAGGTTTTGATTGGTTTTACATCAAACGAAATTGAAGTCTTTAAATGGCTGCATCTCAAACTATAGTTCTTACGAGGCCGAAATTTCCCTGTAGTGAATAGACGGAATCGCCTCTTTTCGAAGTTTTGACCTAGAACTTTCTCATTTTTTGCAGAATTTACGAAAAATGCTTTAAATAGCAGAGTTCCTTTTAAAATTTTAATTACAAATCGTATTTTTAGAAATTTGATGTAGTTTTGATTATTTTTACTATGTAAACAAAATTGAAAATCCTTAACATTGTATCCGTAAACCATGCTTCCTACGAGGCTGAAAATTTCTATAGTGAAGAGACGGAATCGCCTCTTTTTGAAGTTTTGACCTAGGATTTCTTCTTTGTTGAATTTATAAAAATGCTTGAAATAGAAGAGTTCTCTCTTCAAAATTTTAATTATAATCGTATGTTTAGAAACGATGGTAGTTTTAATTATTTTTTCCTATGTAAAACAAAAATTGAAATTTTAAATGGCTTTATCTCGTAAACTATAAGCCCTACGAGGCTGAAATTTATAGCAAATAGAGGGGAATCGCCTCTTTTTCAGTTTTGACTCCAGACTTCAATCTTTTGCTGAATTTACGAAAAATTAAATAGAAGAGTCTTTCAAAAATTTTAATTACAATCGTATTTTTTAGTAACGACGGTAGTTTTGATGATTATTTACTATGTAAACGAAATTGAAATCTTTAAATGGCTCTATCTCGTAAACTATAAGCCCCATGAGGCTGAAATTTACAGTAAATAGAGGGAATCGCCTCTTTTTCGAAGTTTTGACCTAGACTTTCTAATTTTGCTGAATTTACAAAACTTTAAATAGAAGAGCTTTTCAAAATTTTAATTACAATCGTATTTTTGTAACGACGGTAGTTTTGATGATTATTTACTAGTTCTCATTCAAAAAATTACTTTAGTTCTCATTCAAAATTTTATTATAATCCTATTATTAGTAACGACGGTAGTTTTGATATTTTTTCCTATGTAAACGAAATTAATATTTAAATGGCTGTATCTCAAAATTGAGGTAAGCCCTACTAGGCTGAAATGGCAGTAACAGACGGGAATCGCTACTTTTTTGAAGTTTAATTTGCATTTTCATTTTGTTGAATTTACGAAAAAATGCTTTAAATAGAAGAGTTCTCATTCAAAATTTTAATTACAATCGTATTTTTAGTAACGACGGAAGTTTTGATTATTTTTTCCTATGTAAACGAAATTGAAATCTTTAAATGGCTGTATCTCGTAATCTATAAGTTCTACGAGGCTTTACTCTATAGTAAAGACGGGAATCGCTCTTATTTCGGAAGTTTAATCTAGGATTTTCTCATTCTTTTTTTGGCTGAATTTACGAAAAATAAGCGAAGAAGAGTTCTCATTCAAAATTTTAATTGGCAATCGTATTTTAGTAATGACGGTAGTTTTTATTATTCCTGGCAAACGTAATTGAAATTTAAAATGGCTGATTCTCGTAATCTATAAGCCCTACGAGGCTAAAATTTATGGTTAATAAACGGGAATCGCCTCTTTTGAAGTTTTGACTAAGGATTTTCATTTTTTGCTGAATTTACGAAAATGCCTAAATACAAGAGTTCTCATTAAAAATTTTAATTTCAATCGTATTTTTAGTAACGACGGTAGTTTTGATTATTATTATTTACTATGTAAACGAAATTGAAATATTTAAATGGCTGTATTCGTAATCTATAAGCCCACAGGCTCAAATTTTATTGTGAATAGAAGAAAATCGCCTGTTTTTTTCGATGTTTTGACTCTGATTTTCTATATCGGCGCTTGAATTTACGAAAAAAATGCTTTAAATAGAAGAGTTCTCATTCAAAATTTTAATTATAATCCATTTTTAGTAACGACGGTAGTTTTTATTTTTACTATGTAAACGAAATTGAAATCTTAAATGGCTGTATCTCGTAATCTATAAATCTCTACGAGGCTGAAATTTCCATAGTGAACATATGGAATCGCTCCTGTGTGCTTTGACCTAGATTTTCTCATTTTTGCTGAATTTACGTAGCAAAAATTCTTTAAATAGAAGAGTCTAATTCAAATTTATCATAATCCTATTTTCAGTAATGATGGTAGTTTTGATATTTTTTTACTATGTAAACGAAATGAAATCTTAAATGGCTGTATTTCGTAATCGTGCTCATGAGACTAAAATTTCTTAGTGAATAGATTGAACGTTTCTTTTCAGTTTTACCTAGGATTTTCATTTTTTGCTGAATTTACGAAAATTGCTTTAAATAGAAGAGTTTTCATTCAAAATTTTAATTACAACTTCCATTTAAGTAATTATAGTTTTGAATATTTTTACTATATAAATGAAATTGAAATCTTTAAATAGCTGTATCTCGTAAACTATAAGCCCTACGAGGCTGAAATTTCCATAGTAACAAGGGAGTGCTCTTTTTCGGGATGTTTTGACCTAGGATTTTCTATTTTTTGGTTGAATTCATGAAAAATGCTTTAAATAGAAGAGTTCTCATTCAAAATTTTAATTACAACTTACTTTTTAGTAATGATGGTAGTTTAATATTTTTTATTATGTAAACGAAATTGAAATCTTTAAATGGCTGTATCTCGTAATTCATGCTTCTCCTACGAGGCTGAATGGCAGTGAATAGACGGGAATCGCCTCTTTTCGAAGTTTTGACCTATGATTTTCTCAATTTTTGCTGAATTTACGAAATTGTCAAATAGATAAGTTCTCATTCAAAATTTTAATTACAACTCATTTTTAGTAATGACGGTAGTTTTGATATTTTTTATTATGTAAACGAAATTGAAATCTTTAAATGGCTGTATCTCGTAAACTATAAGCCCTGCATGAGCCTGAAATTTCCATAGTGAATAGACGGGAATCGCTCTCTTTTTCGGGACGTTTTGATCAGATTTTCTCGCTGTAGCTTTTTATTGATATTGCGAAAAAATGCTTTATATAGAAGAGTTCTTATTCAAAATTTTAATTACAATCGTATTTTTAGTAACGACGGTAGTTTTGATATTTTTTTACTATGTAAACGAAATTGAAATCTTTAAATGGCTGTATCTCGTAATCTACAAACTCTACGGAGGCTGAAATTTCATGCAGTGAATAGATTTTAATCGCCTCTTTTTCGAAGTTTTGACTTATGATTTTCTAATTTTTGCTGAATTTACGAAAAATTGCTTCAAATAGATGTTCTCATTCAAAATTTTAATTACAATCCTATTTTTAGTAATGATGGTAGTTTTGATATTTTTTACTATGTAAACGAAATGAAATCTTAAATGGCTGTGATCTCGTAAACTATAAGCCCTACTAGGCTGAAATTTCCATAGTGAATAGACGGAAATCGCCTCTTATTTTCGAAGTTTTGACCTAGGATTTTCTCATTTTTTGCTGAATTTACGAAAAATGCTTTAAATAGAAGAGTTCTCTATTCAAAATTTTAATTACAATCGTATTTTTAGTAACGATTTAGTTTTGAATTTTTTTCCTATGTAAACGAAATTGAAATCTTTAAATGGCTGTATCTCGTAATCTATAGTTTCTACGAGGCTAAATGGCAGTGAATAGACGGAATCGCCTCTTTTTCAACGTTTTTAACTAGGATCTTTACTCATTTTGGCTGAATTTACGAAAATTGCTTCAAATAGAAGAGTTCTCATTCAAAATTTTAATTCATAATCGTATTTTTAGGTAATGACGGTAGTTTTGATTATTTTTTACTATGTAAACGAAATTGAAATCTTTAAATGGCTGTATCTCGTAATCTATAAGCCCTACGAGGCTGAAATTTCCATAGTGAATAGACGGAAATCGCCTCTTTTTTCAACGTTTTGACCTAGGATTTTCTCATTTTTTGCTGATATTGCTAAAAATGCTTTATATAGCGTTCTTATTCAAAATTTTAATTACAATCGTATTTTTAGTAACGACGGTAGTTTTGATATTTATTTACTATGTAACGAAATTGAAATCTTTAAATGGCTGTATCTCGTAATCTATAAACCCTACGAGGCTGAAATTTCCCATAGTGAATAGACGGAATCGCCTTTTTCGGAAGTTTTGACCTATGATTTTCAATTTTTGCTGAATTTACGAAAATCACTTCAACAGATAAGTTCTCATTAAAATTTACCATAATCCTATTTTTAGTAACGACGGTGTTTTGATATTTTTTACTGTGTAAACGAAATTGAAATCTTTAAATGGCTGTATCTCAAACTATAAGCCCTACTAGGCTGAAATTTCCATAGTGAATAGACGGGAATCGCCTCTTATTTCCTGAAGTTTTGACTTGTGGATTTTCTATTTTGCTGAATTTACGAAAAAATGCTTTTTAAATAGAAGAGTTCTCATTCAAAATTTTAATGCACCGTATTTTTAGTAATGATGTAGTTTTGATAATTTTTTCCTATAATTCAAATTGAAATCTTTAAATGGCTGTATCTCGTAACTATAAGCCCTACGAGGCTGAAATCATAGTGAATAGACGGAAATCGCCTCTTTTTCAACGTTTTGAACTAGGATTTTTACTATTTTGCTGAATTTATTGAAAATTGCTTCAAATAGAAGAGTTCTCATTCAAAATTTTTTAATTACAATCGTATTTTTTAGTAACGACGGTAGCTGATTATTTTTTACTATGTAAACGTGAAATTGAAATTTTAAATGGCTGTATCCGTAATCTATAAGCTCACGAGGTGAATTCGAGCTCATTGTGAATAGACGGAAATCGCCTCTTTTTCAGATGTTTTGACCTAGATTTTCTTTTTGCTGAATTTCATGAAAATGCTTTAAATAGAAGAGTTCTCATTCAAAATTTTAATTACAATCATTTTAGTAACGACGGTGGTTTTGATTATTTTACTATGTAAACGAAACAAATCTTATGGCTGTATCTCGTAATCTATATATTCTACGAGGCTGAAATTTCCATAGTGAATAGACGGGAATCGCCTCTTTTTTCGAAGTTTTGACCTAGGATTTTCTAATTTTTTGCTGAATTTACGAAAAAATGCTTTAAATAGAAGAGTTCTCTTTCAAAATTTTATTACAATCCTATTATTAGTAACGACGTGTAGTTTTGATATTTTACATGTAAACGAAATTGAAATCTTTAAATGGCTGTATCTCGTAAACTATAAGTCTTACTAGGCTGAAATTTCCATAGTGAATAGACGGAAATCGCCTCTTTTTTTCAGTTTGACTTGTGATTCTTCTTACTTTTTGTTGAATTTATTAAAAAATGCTTTAAAACAGAAGAGTTCTTCAAAAATTTAATTACAATCGTGTTTTTTGTAACGACGGTAGTTTTGATTGATTTTTACTATGTAAACAAAATTGAAATCTTAAATGGCTGTATCCTGTAAACTATAAGCCCTACGAGGCTAAAAATTTTACAGCAGTGAATAGACGGGAACGCCTTTATTTTCGAAGTTTTGACCTAGGATTTCTCCTTTTTGCTGAATTTCATAAAATATGCTTTAAATAGAAGAGAGTTCTCTCTTCAAAATTTTAATTACACCGTATATTTAGTAACGACGGTAGTTTTGATTATTTACAATGTAAACGAAATTGAAGTCTTTAAATGGCTGTATCTCGTACTATAAGCCCTACGAGGCTGAAATTTCTAGTGAATAGACGGGAACTGCCTCTTTTCGGTGCTTTGACTTAGAACTTTCTGGCTTTTTTACAGAATTTACTAAAAATGCTTTAAATAGCAGAGTTCTCTTTCAAAATTTTAATTACAATCGTATTTCTAGAAACGACGGTAGTTTTGATTATTTTTTACTATGTAAACGAAATTGAAATCTTTAAATGGCTGTATCTCGTAAACTACAAGCCCTACGAGGCTGAAATTTCCATAGCAGCGAGACGGAATCGCCTCCTTTTTTCGGAAGTTTGACTCAGATTTTCTTGCTGGAATTTACAAAAATGCTTGAAATAGAAGAGTTCTCCTTCAAAATTTTAATTACAATCGTATGTTTAGAAACGACGGTAGTTTTGATTATTTTTTCCTATGTAAACGAAATTGAAATCTTTAAATGGCTTTATCTCGTAAACTATAAGCCCTACGAGGCTGAAATTCTATAGTAAAATAGAGGGGAATCGCTTCTTTTTCAAAGTTTTGACCTAGGACTTTCCTGAAGTTTTGCTGAATTTACGAAAAATGCTTAAATAGAAGAGTTCTCTTTCAAAATTTTAATTATAATCGTATTTTAGTAACGACGGTAGTTTTGATGATTATTTACTATGTAAACGGTAAATTGAAATATTTAAATGGCTCTATCTCGTAAACTATAAGCCCATGAGGCTGAATGGCAGTAGTTAGAGAGGAATCGCCTTTTTTTGAAGTTTTGACCTGTGACTTTCTCAATTTTTGCTGAATTTACGAAAAACTTTTAAAATAGAAGAGTTTTCAAAATTTTAATTACAATCGTATTTTTGTAACGACGGTAGTTTGATGAAAATTTACTAGTTCTCATTCAAAATTACTTTAGTTCTCATTCAAAATTTTTATTACAATCCTATTATTAGTAACGACGGTAGTTTTGATATTTTTTACCATAAACGAAATTGAAATCTTTAAATGGCTGTATCTCAAACTATAAGCCCTACTAGCTGAAATTTCCATAGTAAATAGACGGGAATTTACTTTTTGAAGTTTTGACCTAGGATTTTTCTCATTTTTTGCTGAATTTACGAAAAATGCTTTAAATTAAAGAGTTCTCATTCAAAATTTTAATTACAATCGTATTTTTAGTAACGACGGTAGTTTTGATTATTTTTTCCTATGTAAACCAAATTCGAAATCTTTAAAATGGCTGTATCTCGTAATCTATAAGTGCTCACGAGGGCTTAAATTTCCATAGTAAATAGACGGGAATCGCCTCTATTTCCTGGAAGTTTTGACTTAGGATTATCTCATACTGCTGAATTTACGAAAAATGCTTTAAATAGAAGAGTTCTCATTCAAAATTTTAATTTCCAATTGTATTTTTAGTAATGACGGTAGTTTTGATTATTTTTTCCTATGTAAAACGAAATTGAAACTTAAATGGCTGATTCTCGTAATCTATAAGCCTCTACGAGGCTGAAATTTCATAGTTAATAGACGGGAATCCGCCTTTTTTTCGAAGTTTTGACTAAGGATTTTCATTTTTGCTGAATTTACGAAAAATGCCTTAAATACAAGAGTTCTCATTAAAAATTTTAATTTCAATCGTACTAGTAACGATTGGTAGTTTTGATTATTTTACTATGTAACGAAATTGAAATATTTAAATGGCTGTATCTCGTAATCTATAAGTCACATGAGGCTAAAATTTCCATTGTGAATAGAAGAAAACGCCTGTTTTTTCTTGATGTTTTGACTCCGGGATTTTCATCTTATGCTGGAATTGATGAAAAAATGCTTTAAATAGAAGAGTTCTCATTCAAAATTTTAATTACAATCCTATATTTAGTAACGACGGTAGTTTTTATTATTTTTTACTATGTAAATGAAATTGAAATCTTTAAATGGCCAGACCTGTAATCTATAAGCCCACAGAGGCTGAAATTTCATAGTGAATAGACGGGGATCGCTACTTTTTTGAAGTTTTGACTAGGATTTTCTCATTTTTTGCTGAATTTACGGTGTAATCTTTAAATAGAAGAGTTTTTATTCAAAATTTTAATTACATCCTATTTTTAGTAATCGTAACGATGGTAGTTTTGATATTTTTACTATGTAAACGAAATGGAAATTTTAAATGGATTAGGTTTCGTGCTATTAGTTTAAATTTAGTGAAATACGAATCATTCAAAGCCAGTTTTACCTAGGATTTTCTCATTTTTGCTGAATTTACGAAAAATTGCTTTAAATAGAAGAGTTTTCATTCAAATTTTAATTACAATCGTATTTAAGTAACGTAGAAGTTTTGAATATTTTTACTATATAAACGAATTGAAATCTTTAAATAGCTGTATCTCTTGTAAACTATAAGCCCTACGAGGCTGAATGTATAGTGAATAGAAGGAATCGCTCTTTTTCGACGTTTGACTTAGGATTTCATTTTTTGCTGAATTTACGAAAAATAAACAATAGAAGAGTTCTCATTCAAATGAATTGCTAAACTTATTTTTGTAACGACGGTTTTGATATTTTTTATTATGTAAACGAAATTGAAATCTTAAATGGCTGTATTCAATCTACAAGCCCTACGAGGCTGAAATTTCCATGAACAGACAAACCGCTCTTTTTCGAAGTTTTGACTCTAAGTTTTCTCAATTTTTCTGAATTTACGAAAATATGCTTTAAATAGATAAGTTCTCATTCAAAATTTTAATAACAATCGTATTTTTAGCAACGACGGTAGTTTTGATTATTTTTTACTATGTAAACGAAATTGAAATCTTTAAATGGCTGTATCTGTAATCTACAAGTCTTACGAGGCTGAAATGAAGCAGTGAATAGACGGGAATCGCCTTTTTCGACGTTTGACTCAGGGGATTTTCTCATTTTTTATTGATATTGCGAAAAATGCTTTATATAGAAGAGTTCTTATCTGCACCTTAATTACAATCGTATTTTTTTAGTAACGACGGTAGTTTTGATATTTTTTACTATGTAAACGAAATTGAAATCTTAAATGGCTGTATCTCGTAATCTAATTCTTCGAGACTGAAATTTTGCAGAATAGACGGGAATCGCCTTTTTCTGAAGTTTTGACCTATGATTTTCTTATAATTTGCTGAATTTACGAAAATTGCTTCAACTAGATAAGTTCCTTTATTCAAAATTTTAATTACAACTTATTTTAGTAAACGACGCATAGTTTTGATATTTTTTACTGTGTAAACGAAATTGAAATCTTTAAATGGCTGTATCTCTGCAATTATACTTACTAGCTGAAATTTCCATAGTGAATAGACGGGAATCGCCACTTTTTTGTGTTTGACTTAGGATTTTCTATTTT
Organism: Teleogryllus oceanicus; assembly: GCA_964035755.1. Taxonomy (NCBI): domain Eukaryota; kingdom Metazoa; phylum Arthropoda; class Insecta; order Orthoptera; family Gryllidae; genus Teleogryllus; species Teleogryllus oceanicus. The sequence goes on from CAXIVR010000015.1 coordinate 1,521,333, forward strand.
GCCAATTTACGAAATGTTTTAAATAGAAGTTATTCATTCAAAATTTAATTAACTGTATTTTTAGTAATGACGGTAGTTTTGATAATTTTTCATGAAAAGAATTGAAATCTTAAATGGCTGTATTTCCTAATCTATGTTTCCTACGAGGCCAACTCATAGTAAATAGACGGGAATCGCTCTATTTCTGGAAGTTTTGACTTAGGATTTTCATTTTTTGGTTGAATGATGAAAAATGCTTTAAACAGAAGAGTTCATCCAAAAATTTTAATTACAACTCTACTTTAGTAATTCACTTGTGTAGTTTTATATTTTTTTTACTTTTGTGTAAACGAAACTGAAATCTTTAAATGGCTGTATCTCGTAAACTATGCTTCTCCTACGAGGTTGGAAATTTCCATAGTGAATAGACGGAATCGCTCTTTATTGAAGCTTTGACTTAAGATTTTCATTTTATTGAATTTACGAAAAATAGCTTAATGAAGGCCTAATCAAAATTTCAATTGGCACCCATTCTTAGTAACGACGGTAGTTTTGATTACATTATGTAAACAAATTGAAATCTTAAATGGCTGTATCTGTAACTATGTTCTACGAGGCTGTACTCTATAGTGAATAGACGGGAATCGCCTCTTTTTCGAAGTTTTGACCTAAGATTTTCATTCTTTGCCAATTACAAAAATGCTTTAAATAGAATAGTTCTCATTCAAAAAATTTTAATTGGTAATCATATTTTTAGAATGACGGTAGTCTGATTATTTTTACTATAAACGAAATATAAATCTTTAAAACGGCTGTATCTCGTAAAACTATAAGCCATACGAGCCTGAAATTTGTATAGGAATAGACGGGAATCGCCTTTTTATTCGACGTTGACCTATAGGATTTTCTCATTTTTATTGATATTGCGAAAAATGCTTTAATTAGAAGAGTTTTATTCAAAATTTTAATTACAATCGTACTTTAGTAATCGACGGTAGTTTGAAATATTTTTTACTAAGTGTAAACGAAATCTAAAATCTTTAAATGGCTGTATCTCGAAACAATAGTCCATGAGCCTGAAATTTCCATAGTGAATAGACGGGAATCGCCTCTTTTCTGAAGTGCTTCATTAGGATTTTCTCATTTTTTGCAAAATTTACGAAAAAATACTTAAACAGAAGAGCTCATTCAAAATTTTAATTACAATCGTATTTTTAGTAATGATGGTAGTTTTGATTATTTTTTATTATGTGAACAGAAATTAATTTTTAAATGGCTGTATCTCAAACTATGTTTTATTAGAGGCTGAAATTTTACAGTGAACAGTCTGGGAATCGCCACTTATTTCGAAGTTTACACCTAGGATTATCTCATTTTGCTTGTTTACAAAAAAATGCTTTAAATAGAAGAGTTCTAATTCAAAATTTTAATTACAATCGTATTTTTAGTAACGACGGTAGTTTTGATTATTTTTTACTATGTAAACGAAATTGAAATTTTTAAATTGCTGTATCATGTAAATTATAAGTCTTACGAGGCCCAATTTTCCATAGTTAATAGACTGAAATTGCCTCTCTTTTTTCTGACGTTTTGACCTAGGATTTTACTGTCTTTTGCTGAATTTATAAAAATGTCGAATAGAAGAGTTCATCTAAAATTTTAATTATAATCGTATTTTAGTAACGACGGTAGTTTTGATTTTATTTTTACTATGTAAACGAAATTGAAATTTTTAAATGGCTGCATTTTGTAAATTATAAGCCCTACGAGGCTCAATTTTCCATAGCCACAGACTGAAATCGCCTCTCTTTTTCGACGTTTTGACCTAGGATTTTATCATTTTTGCTTAATTTACGAAAATTGCTTCAATAGATAAGTTCTCATTCAAAATTCCATCATAATCGTATTTTTTAGTAACGACGGTAGTTTTGATTATTTTGCATCATAAACGAAATTAAATTTTTAAATGGCTGTATCTCGTAAACTATAAGCCTTACGAGGCTGAAATTTCCATAGTGAATAGTCGGGAATCGCCATTTATTTCAGTTTACACCTAGGATTATCTCATTTTTATTGAATTTACAACAAAAATGCTTTAGCATAGAAGAGTTCTAATTCAAAATTTTAATTACAATCCTATTTTTAGTAACGCTGGTAGTTTTGATTATTTTTTACTATGTAAACGAAATTGAAATTTCTTTAAATGGCTGTATCTCGTAATCTATAAGCCCTACGAGGCTGAAATTTATCAGAATAGACGGGAATCGCCTCTTTTTCGAAGTTTTGACCTAGGCTTTTCTTTTTTGCTGAATTTATGAAAAATGCTTTAAGTAGAAGAGTTCTCATTCAAAATTTTAATTACAATCGTATTTTAGTAACGACGGTAGTTTTGATTATTTTTACTATGTAACAAATTGAAATTTTTAAATGGCTAAAATCTTGTAAATTATGCTTCCTATTGAGGCTCAATTCTTCATAGCTAATGACTGAAATCGCCTCTTTTCACGTTTTAACTTAGGATTTTATCATTTTGCTGAATTTACAAAAAATGCTTTAAATAGAAGAGTTCTCATTCAAAATTTTAATTACAAATCGTATTTTAGTAACGACGGTAGTTTATATTTTTTACTGAACAAAATTGAAATCTAAACGGCTGTATCTCAATCTATAAGCCCATGAGGCTGAAATTTCCTTAGGAATAGACGGTAATCGCATCTTTTTCGAAGTTTACACCAAGGATTATCTCATTTTTTTGTTGAATTTACAAATAAAATGCTTTATATAGAAGAGTTCTAATTCAAAATTTTAATTATAATCCTATTTTTAGTAACGCTGAGTTTTGATTATTTTACTGCGTAAAACGAAATTGGAAATTTTTAAATGGCTGTATCTCTCTGTAATCTATGTTTCTACGAGGCTGAAATTTCCATTGTGAATAGACGGGAATCGCTCTCTTTTCGAAGTTTTGACTTAGGCTTTTCTTTTTTGCTGAATTTACGAAAATGTTTTAAATAGAAGAGTTCTCATTCAAAATTTTAATTACAATCGTATTTTTTATAACGATGGTAGTTTTGATTATTTTTAATATGTAAACGAAATTGAAATTTTTAAATGGCTGTATCTTGTGGAATTATGTCTCATATCAATTTTCCATAGCTAATAGAACTGTGTCCGCTTTTTCGATGTTTGAATTCAGGATTTTATCATTTTGCTGAATTTACAAAAAAATGCTTAAATAGAAGAGTTCTCATTCAAAATTTTAATTATAATCGTATTTTTAGTAATGACGGTAGTTTTGATTATTTTTCACTGAAACAAAATTGAAATCTTAAAACGGCTGTATCTCGTAATCTATAAGCCCTACATGAGGCTGAAATTTTTAGTGAATAGACGGTAATCGCATCTTTTCTAAAGTTTCTACCTAGGATTTTCTCATTTTTGCTGAATTTACGGAAAATTGCATCATCTAAAGAGCTCATTCAAAATTTTAATTACAATCGAATTTAAGTAAATGCAGGTAGTTTTGATTATTTTTACTATATAACGAAATGAAACTTTTAAATAGCTGTATCTCGTAAACTATAAGCCTTGGATGAGGCTTAAATTTCCAGAATAGAAGGATTCACTTTTTGAAGTTTTGACCTAGAATTTTCTCATTTTTTGCTAAATTTACGAAAAAATGCTTTAAATAGAAAAGTTCTCATTCAAAATTTTATTTACAATCCTATTTTTAGTAACGACGGTAGTTTTGATATTTTTTTACTATGTAAACGAAATTGAAATCTTTAAATGGCTGTATCTCGTAATCTATAAGCTTTACGAGGCTCAAATTTCCATAGTGAATAGATTTAACGCTCTTCTTTCAAAGTTTTGACCTAGATTTCTGTATTTTTTGCCACTTGGTAAAAATTGTTTCATTAGAAGAGTTCATCTAAAATTTTAATTACAATCGTATATTTAGTAAATGACGGTAGTTTTGATTATTTTTTAAATATATAAAACGAAATTGAAATCTTTAAATGGCTGTATCTCGGAAACTATAAGCCCTACAAGGCTGAAATTTCCATAGTGAACACACAGGAATCGCCTCTTTTTTCGAAGTTTTGACCTAAGATTTTCTCATTTTTTGCTGATTTTACAAAAAATTGCTTCAAAGAGAAGAGTTCTTATTCAAATTTAGACTACAATCGTATTTTTTAGTAATTACTTGTAGTTTTGATTATTTTTTACTATGTAAACGAAATTGAAATCTTAAATGTACCCATTGTATCTGTAAACTATAAGCCCTACGAGGCTGAAATTTCATAGTGAATAGACGGGAATCGCTTCTTTTTCCAAAGTTTTGATCCCAGATTTTCTATTTTTTTATGAATTTATTGAAAAATGCTTTAAATAGAAGAGTTCTCATTCAAAATTTTAATTATAACCTATTTTTAGTAACGATGGTAGTTTTGATTATTTTTTACTATATAAACGAAAATTGAAATCTTTAAATGGCTGTATCTCGAAATCTATAAGCCTTACGAGGCTGAAATTTCAATAGTGAATACACGGGAATCGCTCTCTTTTCCAAGTTTTGACTTAAGATTTTCTCGCAGTTTTGCTGAATTTATGAAAATAGTTTCAACTAGAAGAGTTCTCATTCAAAATTTTAATTACAATCGTATTTTTAGTAACGACGTTAGTTTTGATTATTTTTTACTATGTAAACGAAATTGAAATCTTTAAATGGCTGTATCTCGTAAACTATAAGCCCTACGAGGCTGAAATTTCCATAGTGAATAGACGGGAATCGCCTCTTTTAGCGTTTTGACCTAATATTTTCTTTGGTTGAATTTATTAAAAAATGCTTTATTAGGCGTTCAATCAAAATTTTAATTACAATCGTATTCTTAGTAACGACGGCAGTTTTGATTATTTTTTATTATGTAAACGAAATTGAAATCTTTAAATGGCTGTATCTCCGTAAACTATAAGCCCTACGAGGCTGAAATTTCCATAGCATTACGGAATCGCCTTTATTCGACGTTTTGACTCCAGGATTTTCTCATTTTTTGCTGAATTTTCGAAAAATGCTTTAAATAAAGAGTTCTCATTCAAAATTTTAATTACAATCGTATTTTTTAGTAATGACGGTAGTTTTGATTATTTTTACTAGCAACGAAATTGAAATCTTTAAATGGCTGTATCTCGTAATCTATAAGCCCTACGAGGCTGAAATTTTCATAGTTAATAGACGGGAAACGCCTCTTTTTTCGAAGTTTTGACCTAGGATTTTCTCATTTTTTGCTGAAATTACGAAAAAATGCTTTAAATAGAAGAGTTCTTATTCATACTTTAATTACGATCGTTTTTTTAGCAATGACGGCAGATTTGATTATTTTTACTATGTAAACGATATTGAAATCTTGTAACGCAGTATCTCGTAATCTATAAGTCTACGAGGCTGAAATTTCCATAGTGAATAGACGGAATCGCCTTTTTTCTGGTTGACGTTTTAACCTAGGATTTACTTTTGCTGAATTTACAAAAAATGCTTTAAATAGAAGAGTTCTCATTCAAAATTTTAATTACAATCGTGTATTTTAGTAATGATGGTAGTTTTGATTATTTACTAAACAAAATTGAAATCTTAAACGGTATGCATCTCTAATCTATAAGCTCCTACGAGGCTGAAATTTCCTTAGTGAATAGACGGTAATCGCATCTTTTTTCGAAGTTTTCACCTAGGATTTTCTCATTTTTTGCTGAATTTACGGAAAATTGCATCATCTAGAAGAGTTCTCATTCAAAATTTTAATTACAATCGAATTTTAAGTAACGCAGGTAGTTTTGATTATTTTTTACTATATAAACGAAATTGAAATCTTTAACAGCTGTATCTCGTAACTATAAGCCCTAAGGAGTTTAAATTTCAAGTAGTGAATAGAAGGGATTCGCCTCTTTTTTTGACGTTTTGACCTAGAATTTTCTCATTTTTTGCTAAATTTACGAAAAAATGCTTTAAATAGAAAAGTTCTCATTCAAAATTTTATTTACAATCCTATTTTTAGTAACGACGGTAGTTTTGATATTTTTTTACTATGTAAACGAAATTGAAATCTTTAAATGGCTGTATCTCGTAATCTATAAGCTTTACGAGGCCCAAATCCAGTGAACAGATGGAATCGCTCTCTTCTTTTCAGTTTTGACTCTAGGATTTTCTCATTTTTGTTGATTTTAGAAAAATTGTTTTAAGAGAAGAGTTCTCATCTAAAAATTTTAATTACAATCGTATATTTAGGTAATGATGGTAGTTTTGATTATTTTTTACTATATAAATGAAATTGAAATCTTTTAAATGGCTGTATCTCGGAAATCTTTATAAGCCTTACAAGGCTGAAATTTCAGTGAAATACAGGAATTGCCTTCTTTTTTCGGAAGTTTGACCTAAGATTTTCTCATTTTGCTTGATTTTACAAAATTGTCAAAGAGAAGAGTTCTATTCAAAATTTTAATTACAATCGTATTTTATAACGACGGTAGTTGATTATTTTTTTAATATGTAAACGAAATTGAAATCTTTAAATGCTGTATCTCGTAAAACTATAAGCCCTACGAGGCTGAAATTTCGTACAGTGAATAGATTGTGAATCGCTCTTTTCCGAAGTTTTGATTTGAAAGATTTTCATTTTGCTGAATTTACGAAAAATGCTTTAAATAGAAGAGTTCTCATTCAAAATTTTAATTACAATCCTATTTTTAGTAACGACGGTAGTTTTGATTATTTTTTACTATATAAACGAAATTGAAATCTTTAAATGGCTGTATCTCGTAAACTATAAGCCCTACGAGGCTGAAATTTCAATAGTGAATAGACGGGAATCGCCTCTTTTTTCCAAGTTTTGACCTAAGATATTTTCTATTTTTGCTGAATTTATGAAAAATTGCTTCAAGAAGAGTTCTCATTCAAAATTTTAATTATAATCGTATTTTTTAGTAACGATTTGTTTTGATTATTTTACTATGTAAAACGAAATTGAAATCTTTAAATGGCTGTATCTCGTAAACTATAAGCCCTACGAGGCTGAAATGGCAGTGAATAGACGGGAATCGCCTTTTTGAAGTTTTGACCTAATATTTTCTCTTTGCTGAATTTACGAAAAATGCTTTAATAGAAGGGTTTCAATCGTACTTTAATTACAATCGTATTCTTTAGTAACGACGGTAGTTTTGATTATTTTTTACTATGTAAACGAAATTGAAATCTTTAAATGGCTGTATCTCGTAAACTATAAGCCCTACGAGCCTTAAATTTCCATAGTGAATAGACGGGAATCACTTCTTTTATTCGACGTTTTGATCTTAGATTTTCTATTTATTAATTTTTGAAAAATACTTTAAATAGAAGAGTTCTCATTCAAAATTTTAATTACAATCGTATTTTTAGTAATGACGGTAGTTTTGATATTTTTTTCTATGTAAACGAAATTGAAATTTTTAAATTGCTGTATCTGTAATCTATAAGCCCCTACGAGGCTGGAAATTTTCTTGCAGCAGTTAATAGACGGGAAATGCTCTCTTTTTCAGTTTCTGACTCAGGATTTTCCTATTTTGCTGAACATGAAAAAATGCTTTAAATAGAAGAGTTTTTATTCATAATTTTAATTACGATCGTTTTTTTATAAATGATTGGTAGATTTGATTATTTTTTATTATGCAACGATATTAAATCTTTAAATGGCAGTATCTCGTAATCTATAAGCCTACGAGGCTGAAATTTCATAGTGAATAGACGGGAATCGCTCTCTTTTTTCGAAGTTTTAACCATGTAGGATTTACTTCATTTTTTGCTGAATTAACGAAAATTGCTTCGGGGCCAGAAGAGTTCTCATTCAAAATTTTATCATAATCGTATTTTAGTAACGATGGTAGTTTTGATTATTTTTTACTATGTAAACGAAATTAAATTTTTAAATGGCTGTATCTGTAAACTATAAGCCTTAAGGAGGCTGAAATTTATAGTGTGAATAGACGGGAATCGCTACTTACTCTGAAGTTTACATCTAGGATTATTCATTTTTTGCTGAATTTACAAAAAATGCTTTAAATAGAAGAGTTCTATGTCAAAATTTTAATTACAATCCTATTTTTAGTAACGACGGTAGTTTTGATTATTTTTTACTATGTAAACGAAATTGAAATTTTTAAATGGCTGTATCTCGTAATCTATAAGCCCTACGAGGCTGAAAATTCTTTAATAAATAGACGGGAATTCACTTTTCGGGAAGTTTTGACCTAGATTTTCTTTTTGCTGAATTTACGAAAAAATGCTTTATAAATAGAAGAGTTCTCATTCAAATTTTAATTACAATCGTATTTTTTTAGTAACGATAGTATTTTGATTATTTTACTATGTAAACGAAATTGAAATCTTAAATGGCTGTATCTCGTAAACTATAAGCCCTACGAGGCTGAAATTTCCATAGTGAATAGACGGGAATCGCCTCTTTTTTCGAAGTTTTAACCTAGGATTTTCTCATTTTTTGCTGAATTTACGAAAAATTGCTTCAAAAAGGAGAGTTCTGATTCAAAATTTTAATTACAATCGTATTTTTAGTAACGACGGTAGTTTTGATTATTTTTTACTATGTAAACGAAATTAAAATTTTTAAATGGCTGTATCTTGTAAATTATAAGCCCTACGTGGCCTAATTCTTCTATAGTTAATAGACTGAAATCGCCTCTTTTTTCGATGTTTTTTATATAGGATTTTACTATTTTTTGCTGAATTTACAAAAAATGCTATAATAGAAGAGTTTCATTCAAAATTTTAATTGTAATCGTATTTTAGTAACGACGGTAGTTTTGATATTTTTTTTACTTTGTAAATAAAATTGAAATCTTAAATGGCTGTATCTCGTAATCTATAAGCCCTACGAGGCTGAAATTTTCAGGTGAATAGACGGGAATCGCTTTTTGAAGTTTTGATCAGATTTTCTATTTTTTGCTGAATTTACGAAAAAATGCTTTAAATAGAAGAGTACTGATTGAAATTTTAATTACAATCGTATTTTTTAGTAATGACAGCTAGTTTTGATATTTGTTTTACTATGTAAACGAAATTAGGCCTTAAATAGTTGTGAGTCTGTAACTATATTCTTTATGAGTTGAAATTTCATAGTGAATAGAAGGGATTCACTTCTTTTTTGATGCCTTTTAAAATGCTATAAAAATTAAAAATACGTTTGAAAGTCTGAATGTAGAACAGATTATTGCTATTTTTCCACAAATTTCCAGAGTTGCAGGGCTTATATTTTAGGAGTTACAGCCGTTTAAAAATTACAGAATGCATTTATGCTATAAACTTGTGGGAATCATTCGTTTTGACTAGATATTCAAGCGACGATTAAATGGGATTCATAATTTTACCATCGAAGGCTATAAATTTTCTAAATCATGAAAACTAAAAAAAGGTTTGAAAGTTCGAATGTAGAACAGATTATTGTTATTTTTCCATGCAAATTTTAGCGTCGTAGGGCTAATACTTTCGGAGATACAGCCGTTTAAAGATTTTGGAATGTATAAAATGCTATAAACTTGTGAAATCATTCGTAGTAACTGTAAATTAAGGACGATTACAATGCATTCAAAATTTTTCTGGCTGGAAGGCTCTAAATTTTCTAAAATCATGAAAAAATTAAAAAAATAGGTTTGAAAGTTCGAATGTAGAATAGAATATTGGTTATTTTTCCATGCAAATTTCAGCGTCGTAGGGGCTAATATTTTAGGAGTTACAGCCGTTTAAAGATTTCAGAATGTATAAAATGCTATAAACTTGTGAAACATTCGTCAACTGGATATTCAAGGACGATTAAAATGGTATTCATAATTTTTTCTATTGAAGGTTATAAAATCTTCGTAAAATCATGAAAAAATTTAAAAATAGGTTTGAAAGTCTGAATGTAGGTTAGATTATTGTTATTTTTGCATGCAAATTTCAGCGTCGTAGCGCTAATATTATAGGAGTTAATGCTGTTTAAAGATTTCAGAATGTATAAAAATGCTATACAAAATTTACAAAAATAGGTTTGAAAGTCTGGAATGTAGAGCAGATTATTGTTATTTTTCCATGCAAATTTCAGCGTCGTAGGCTACACAGGAGTTATACTGTTTAAAGATTTCAGAATGTATAAAATGCTATAAAAATTTAAAAAATAGGTTTGAAAGTTGAAATGTAGAGCAGATTATTGGGTTATTTTTCCAGCAAATTTTAGCGTCAGAGGGGTTAATACTTTCTGAGGATACAGCTGCGTAAAGATTTCAGAATGTATAAATGCTATAAAATTTGTGGAAAACATTCGTCGTAACTGCAAATTCAAGGACGATTAAAATGGTATTCATAATTTTTTTTCTAAAGCAGAATTTTCTAAAAATCATGAAAAATTTAAGAAAATAGGTTTGAAAGTTCGAATGTAGAAATGATTATTGTTATTTTTCCATGGAAATTTCAGCGTCGTAGGCTAATATTATTGAGTTACAGCTGCTTAAAGATTTCAGAATGTATAAAATGCTATAAAAATTTAAAAATAGGTTTCAAGTTTGAATGTAGAGCAGATTTTGTAATTTTTCCATGCAAACAAAGTAGTAGGGCTAATATTTTAGAGTTACAGCTGTTTAAAAATTTCAGAATGCATTATATGCTATAAACTTGTGAAATCATCTGTTTTAATCAGATATTCAAGGACGATTAAAATGGGATTCATAATTTTTTCATCGAAGGCTATAAATTTTCTAAAATCATGAAAAAATTTAAAAATATTGCCTAACTTTGGAATGCAGAGTACCGATTATTGTTATTTTATATGCAAATTCCAGCGTCAGGCTAATATTTGTGAGTTGTTGCTTAAAAATTTCAGAATGTATAAAATGCTATAAATCCTGTGAAAACATTCGTCGTAACTGAAATTCTGACGATTAAAATGGCATTCATAATTTTTTCACGAAGGCTATAAATTTTCTAAAATCATGAAAACTTTTAAAAAATAGGTTTGAAAGTCTGAATGTAGAATAGATTATTGTTATTTTTCAATGCAAATTTCAGCGTCGTAGGGCTAATAATATTATAGGTGTTACAGCTGTTTAAAGATTTCCGAATGTATAAAAATGCTATCATAAAAATTTAAAAAAATAGGTCGAAACATCAAATGTAGAGCAGATTACGTTATTTTTCCATGCAATTTCAGTTGTCGTAGGGGCTAATATTTTAGAGTTACAGCGTTTAGAAATTTCCTAGAATGCATTATATGCTATAAACTTGTGAAATCATTCGTTTTAACGTGAAATTCAATACTCTGATTAAAATGGGGATCTATAATTTTCCATCGAAGGCTATAAATTTCTTAAAATCATGAAAAATTTAAAAAAATACGTCGAAACTTCGGAATGTAGAAATAGATTATTGTTATTTTTACATGCAAATTTCAGCGTCGTAGGGCTAATATTTTAGGAGTTACAGCCGTTTAAAGATTTCAGAATGTATAAAATGCTATAAACTTGTGAAAACATTCGTCGTAACTGGAAATTCAAGGACGATTAAAATGGCATTCACAATTTTTTCATTGAAGGCTATAAATTTTTAAAAATCATGAAAAAATTTAAAAAATAGGTTTGAAAGTTCGAATGTAGAACAGATTATTGTTATTTTTCCATGCAAATTTCAGCGTCGTAGCGCTAATATTATAGGAGTTACTGCCGTTTAAAGATTTCAGAATGTATAAAATGTTATAAAATTTAAAAAATAGGTTTGAAAGTTTAAAATGAAGAGCAGATTATTGTTATTTTTCTCCATGCAAATTTTAGCGTCAGAAAGCCATTACTTCGAGATACAGACGTTTAAAGATTTCGGAATGTACAAAATGCAATAAACTTGTGAAAAACATCTGTCGTAACTGAAATTCAAGGACAATTATAATGGCATTCATAATTTTTCCATCGAAGGCTATAAATTTTCTAAAATCATGAAAAATTTAATAAATTAGGTTTGAAAAGTTCTAACGTAGAATGATTATTGTTATTTTTCCACAAATTTTAGCGTCGTAGGGCTAATACTTTCGAGATACACCTGCCTAAAGATTTCCCAGAATGTATAAAATGCTATAAATCAGAAAACATTCGTCGTAACTGAAAATCCAAAGGTAATTACAATGGCATTCATAATTTTTCCATCGAAGGTTATAAATTTTCTAAAAATCATGAAATAATTTAAAAATACGTTTGAAAGTTCGAATGTACAATAGATTATTGTTATTTTTCTGCATGTAATTTCAGCGTCGTAGGGTTAATATTTTAGGAATTATAGCTGTTTAAAAGATTTCTGGAATGTATAAATGCTATAAATCCTGTAAAAACATTCGTCGTAACTGGAAATTCAAGACGATTAAAATGGCATTCATAATTTTTTCATTGAAGGCTGGTAAATTTTCTAAAATCATGAAAAAATTAAGAAAATAGGTTTGAAAGTCTGAATGTAGAATTGGGGATTATTGTTATTTTCCATGGAAATTTGAGCGTCGTAGGCTAATATTATTGAGTTACAGCTGTTTAAAGATTTCAGAATGTATAAATGCTATAAAATTTTAAAAAAATAGGTTTGAAAGTTCGAATGTAGAGCAGATTATTAATTTTTCCATGCAAATTCCCAGCGTAGTAGGGCTAATATTTTAGGAGTTACAGCCGTTTAAAATTTAGAATGCATTATATGTGCTATAAATCCTGTGAAATCATCGTTTTAACTAGATATTCAAGGACGACGGAAATGGATTCATAATTTTTTCATCGAAGGCTATAAATTTTCTAAAAATCATGAAAAATTTAAAATACGTCGAACTCTGAATGTAGAAAAGAGATATTGTTATTTTACATGCAAATTTCAGCGTCGTAGGGCTAATATTTAGGAGTTGTGCTGTTTAAAAATTTCAGAATGAAGTAAAATGCTATAAACTTGTGAAAACATTTGTCGTAACTGAAATTCAAGGACGATTAAAATGGCATTCATATTTTTTCATTAGCTATAAATTTTCTAAATCATGAAACTTCTTTTAAAAAATAGGTTTGACAGTTCGAATGAACAGATTATTGTTATTTTTCCATGCAAATTTCAGCGTCGTAGGGCTAATATAGAGTTACAGCCGTAAATATTTCCGAATGTATAAAATGCTATAAAAAATTTAAAAAAAATAGGTTTGAAAGATCAAATTTAGAGCAGATTATTGTGGTTTTTCCATGCAAATTTCAGCGTCGTAGGGCTAATATTTTAGGAGTTACAGCCGTTTAGAAATTTCAGAATGCATTGGCATGCCAAAACTTCTGTGGAAATCATCTGCTTTAATCTAGAAATTCAATACTGATTAAAATAGATTCATAATTTTTCCATCGAAGGCTATAAATTTTCTAAAATCATGAAAAAATTTAAAAAATATGTCGGAAATTTCGGAAATGTAAGAGATTATGGTTATTTTTCCATGCAAGTTTCCAGCGTCGTAGGTTAATACTTTAGAGATACAGCTGTTAAAAAATTTCTGCAATGTATAAATGCTATGAACTTGGAAATATCTGTCGACTCCTGGAAATTCAAGGACGATTACAATGGCATCTCATAATTTTTCCATCGAAGGCTATAATCTTTCTAAAATCATGAAAAATTTTAAAAAAGTTTGAAAGTTCAAATGTAGAACAGATTATTGTTATTTTTCCATGCAAATTTCAGTGTCGTAGGCTAATATATTAGGAGTTACAGCCGTTTAAAATTTCAGAATGTATAAAATGCAATAAACTTGTGAAAACATTCGTTGTAACTGGAAATTCAAGGACAATTACAATGGCATTCATAATTTTTCCATCGAAGGCTATACATTTTCTAAAATCATGAAAAAATTTAAAAAAATACGTTTGAAAGTTCGAATGTAGAACAGATTATTGTTATTTTTCCATGCAAATTTCAGCGTCGTAGGGCTAATATTTTAGGAGTTACAGCGTTTAAAGATTTCAGAACGTATAAAATGCTCTAAACTTGTGACATTCGTCGTAACTGAAATTCACGGACAATTACAATGGCATTCATAATTTTTCCATCGAAGGCTATAAATTTTCTAAAATCATGAAAAATTTAAAAAAGTTTGAAAGTTCGAATGTAGAAATAGGATTATTGTTATTTTCCATGCAAATTTCAGCGTCGTAGGCTGGTATTTTAGGAGTTACAGCCGTTTAATGATTTAGAATGTATAAATGCTATAAACTTGCAGGGAAACATTCGTCGTAACTGGAAATTCAAGGACGATTAAATGGCATTCATAATTTTTCATTGAAGGCTATAAATTTTCTAGAATCATGAAAAATTTTAAAAATAAGTTTGAAATTTGAAAGTAGAACAGATTATTGTTATTTTTCCATGCAATTTCAGCGTCGTAGGGCTAATATTATAGGAGCATGTTGGAAGGATTTGGGGAATGTATAAAATGCTATAAAAATTTAAAAAATAGGTTTGAAAATTCGAAATGTAGAGCAGATTATTGTTATTTTTCCATGCAAATTTAGAGTCGTAGGGCTCATATTTTAGGAGTTATACTGTTTAAAAATTTTGTGAATGCATTATATGCTATAAACTTGTGGCATCATCTGTTTTGACTAGATATTCAAGGACGATTAAAATGGGATTCAATTTTTCCATCAGAGGCTATGAATTTTCTAAATCATGAAAAAAATTAAAAATAGGTTTGAAAGTCTGAATGTAGAACAGATTATTGCTATTTTTCCATGCAACTAGCGTCGTAGGGCTAATACTTTCGGGAGATACAGCCGTTTAAAGATTTCGGAATGTATAAAATGCTATAACCTGTGAAAACATTCGTGTAACTGGAAATTAAGGACGATTACAATGCATTCATAATTTTTCCATGGAAGGCTATAAATTTTCTAAAATCAAGGAAAAAATTAAAAAAAGAGGTTTGAAAGTCTGAATGGAACAGATTATTGTTATTTTCCATGCAAATTTGTGCGTCGTAGGGCTAATATTTTAGGAGTTAAGCAGTCAGTTTAAATATTTTAGAATGTATAAAATGTTATAAACTTGGTGAAACATTCGTCGTAACTGAACATCAAGGACGATTAAAATGGTATTCATAATTTTTTCATTGAAGGCTATAAATTTTCTTAAAATCAAGTGAAAAATATTTTTTGAAAGTCTGAATGTAGAACAGATTATTGCTTATTTTTCCATGCAAATTTCCAGCGTCGTAGGGCCATATTTTAGGAGTTACAGCCGTTTAAAGATTCTGAATGTATAAAATGCTATAAACTTCTGTAAAAGATCGTCGTAACTGGAAATTCAAGGACGATTAAAATGGCATTCTACTTTTTCATTGAAGAAAATTTTAAAAATCATGAAAAATTTAAAATAGGTTTGAAAGTTCGAATGTAGAAATAGATTATTGTTATTTTTCCATGCAAATTTTCAGCGTCGTAGCGCTAATATTATAGGAGTTACTGCTTAAAGATTTCAGAATGTATAAAATGTTATAAAAATTTTAAAAAAATAGGTTTGAAAGTTCGAATGTAGAGTGATTATTGTTATTTTTCCATGCAAATTTCAGCGTCGTAGGGCTAATATTATAGGAGTTACAGCCGTTTAAAGATTTCAGAATGTATAAAATGCTATAAAAAATTTTAAAAAAATAGGTTTGAAAGTTTGAATGAAGCGCAGATTATTGTTATTTTCCCATGCAAAATTTTAGCGTCGTAGGCCATTACTTACGGAGATACAGCCGTTTAAAGATTTCGGAATGTACAAAATGCAATAAACTTGGTGAAAACATCTGTCGTAACTGGAAATTCAAGGACAATTACAATGGCATTCATAATTTTTCCATCGAAGATAATTTTCTAAAATCATGAAAAATTTAATAAATTAGGTTTGGAAAAGTTCGAATGTAGAATAGATTATTGTTATTTTTCCACGCAAATTTTAGCGTCGTAGGGCTAATACTTTCGAGATACACCTGCTAAAGATTTCTGAACGTATAAAATGCTATAAACTTGTGAAAACATTCAATGTAACTGAAAATCCAAAGGTAATTACAATGGCATTCATAATTTTTCCATCGAAGGCTATAAATTTTCTAAAATCATGAAATAATTTAAAAAAATACGTTTGAAAGTTCGAATGTACAACAGATTATTTTAATTTTTCCATGCAAATTTCAGCGTCGTAGGGCTAATATTTTAGGAATTACAGCCGTTTAAAGATTTCAGAATGTATAAAATGCTATAAACTTCAGGAAACATCTGTCGTAACTGCAAATTCAAGGACGATTAAAATGGCATTCATAATTTTTTCATTGAAGGTTATAAATTTTCTAAAATCATGAAAAAATTCTAAGAAAATAGGTTTGAAAGTTCGAATGTAGGAGTCAGATTATTGTTATTTTTCCATGGAAATTTCAGCGTCGTAGGCTATTACACAGTTACAGCCGTTTAAAGATTTCAGAATGGCAAATGCTATAAAAATTTAAAAAAATAGGTTTGAAAGTCTGAATGTAGAGCAGATTATTGTAATTTTCCATGCAATTTGGCGTAGTAGGCCACATTTTAGGAGTTACAGCTGTTTAAAATTTGCAATGCATTATATGCTATAAATCCTGTGAAATCATTCATTTTAACTAGATATTCATGACGATTAAAATGGATTCATAATTTTTCATCGAAGGCTATAAATTTTCTAAAATCATGAAAAATTTAAAAATACGTTTGAAACTTCTGAATGGTGAACAGATTATTGTTATTTTTACATGCAAATTTCAGCGTCGTAGGGCTAATATTTTAGGAGTTACAGCCGTTTAAAATCAGAATGTATAAAATGCTATAAACTTGTGGAAAACATTCGTCGTAACTGGAAATTCAAGGACGATTAAAATGGCATTCATAATTTTTTCATTGAAGGCTATAAATTTTCTAAAATCATGAAAACTTTTAAAAAATAGGTTTGAAATTCCTGAATGTAGAACAGATTATTGTTATTTTCCATGCAAATTTCAGCGTCGCAGGGCTAATATTATAGGAGTTACAGCCGTTTAAACATTTGAATGTATAAAATGCTATAAAAAATTTTAAAAAATAGGTTTGAAAGATCAAATGAGAGTAGATTATTTTGTTTTTCCATGCAAATTTAAAGGTCGGGCTAATATTTTAGGAGTTATATTGTTTAGAAATTTGAATGTATTATATACTATAAACTTGTGAAATCATTCGTTTTAACTAGAAATTCAATACCGATTAAAATGATTCATGAATTTTTCCATCGAAGGCTATGGTAAATCTTCAAAATCATGAAAAATTTAAAAAATACGTTTGAAAGTTCGAATGTAGAAGAGATTATGGTTATTTTTCCATGCAAGTTTCAGCGTCGTAGGTTAATTACTTAGAAGATACAGCCGTTAAAAATTTCGCAATGTATAAAATGCTATGAACTTGTGAAAATATCTGTCGACCCTGGAAATTCAAGGACGATTACAATGGTACCATAATTTTCCATCGAAGGCTATAAATTTTCTAAAATCATGAAAAATTTAAAAAAAGTTTGAAAGTTCATTGAATGTAAATAGATTATTGTTATTTTTCATGCAAATTCCAGCGTCGTAGGGCTATTTTAGGAGTTACAGCTGCCAATGATTTCAGAATGTATAAAATGCTATAACTTGTGAAACATTCGTCGAATCTGGAAATTCAAGGACGATTAAAATGGCATTCATAATTTTTCACGAAGGCTATAAATTTTCTAGAATCATGAAAAATTTTAAAAATAGAATAAATTTGAAAGTAGAACAGATTATTGTTATTTTTCCATGAAAATTTCAGCGTCGTAGGCTATTATTATAGGAGTTACAGGCCGTTTAAGGATTTCAGAATGTATAAAATGCTATAAAAATTAAAAATGAAATGGAAAGTTCGAATGTAGAGCAGATTATTGTTATTTTTCCATGCAAATTTCAGGAGTCAGGCTGATATCTTTAGGAGTTACGGCTGTTTAAAATTTCAGAATGCATTATATGCTATAAACTCAGGAAATCATTCGTTGTTTTGACTAGATATTCAAGGACGATTAAATGGGATTCATAATTTTTCCATCGCAGGCTGGTAAATCTTTCTAAAATCATGAAAAAATTAAAAAAAATAGGTTTGAAAGTTCGAATGTAGAACAGATTATTGTTATTTTTCCATGCAAATTTTAGCGTCGTAGGGCTAATACTTTCAGAGATACAGCCGTTTAAAGATTTCGGAATGTATAAAATGCTATAAACTTGTGAAACATCTGCAGGTAACTGGAAATTAAGGACGATTACAATGCATTCAATTTTTCCATGGAAGGGGCTATAAATTTTCTAAATCATGAAAAAATTAAAAAGAGGTTTGAAATTTCGAATGTAGAACAGATTATTGTTATTTTTCCATGCAAATTTCAGCGTCGTAGGGCTAATATTTTAGGAGTTACAGCCGTTTAAATATTTTAGAATGTATAAAATGCTATAAACTTGTGAAAACATCTGTCAACTGGAAATTCAAGGACGATTAAAATGGTATTCATAATTTTTCATTAGTTGGTAAATTTTCTAAAATCAGCGAAAAAATAGGTTTGAAAGTTCGAATGAACAGATTATTGTTATTTTTCTATGCAAATTTTAGCGTCGGTATTAATACTGGAGATACAGCCGTTTAAATATTTCGGAACAGTATAAAATGCTATAAACTTGTGAAAACATCTGTCGTAACTAGGAAATTCAAAGGTATTTACAATGGCATTCATAATTTTTCCATCGAAGCTATAATTTTCTAAAATCATGACAAAATTAAAAATACGTTTGAAAGTTGATGTAGAAAAATTATTGTTATTTTTCCATGCAAATTTACAGCGTCGTAGGGCTAATATTTTAGGAGTTACAGCCGTTTAAAGATTTCAGAATGTATAAAATGCTATAAATCCTAGGAAAAATATCTGTCGTAACTGGAAATTCAAGGACGATTAAAATGGCATTCATAATTTTTTCATTGAAGGCTATAAATTTTCTAAAATCATGAAAAATTTAAAAATAGGCTTGGAAGTTCGAATGAACAGATTATTGTTATTTCTTAATATGCAAATTTCAGCGTCGTAGGGGCTAATATTATAGGAGTTGGCAGCCGTTTAAAGATTTCAGAATGTATAAAATGCTATAAAAATTCTAAAAAATAGTTTGAAAGTTCGAATGTAGAGCAGATTATTGTTATTTTTCCATGCAAATTTCAGCGTCGTAGGCTAATATTTTAGGAGCAGCTGTTTAAAATTTCAGAATGCATTATATGCTATGAAGGTGAAATCATTGGTTTCTACGAAATTCAAGGAAATTTAAAATGGGATTCATAATTTTTTCCATCGGAAGGCTATAAATTTTCTAAAATCATGAGAAAATTTAAAACATGTTTAAAAGTTCGAATGAACAGATTACGTTATTCTTCCATGCAAATTTCAGCGTCGTAGGGTTATTACTTTAGAGATACAGCCGTTTAAAATTCTGAATGTATAAAATGCTATAACCTGTGAAAACATTGGTCGTAAATCGAATTCAAGGACGATTACAATGGCATCTATAATTTTTCCATCGAAGGCTATTAATTTTCTAAAATCATGAAAAATTTAAAAATAGGTTTGAAAGTTCTAATGTAAAACGGATTATTGCTATTTTTCCATGCAAATTTGAAGTAGATTAATATTTATGAGTTACAGCTGTTTAAAGATTTCAGAATGTATAAAATGCTATAAACCTAGAAAATATCTGGTCGTAACTGGAAATTCAAGGACGATTAAAAATGGCATTCATAATTTTTTCATTGAAGGCTATAAATTTTGTAAAATCAAGGAAAAAATTTAAAAAATAAGTTTGAAAGTTTGAACGTAGAAATAGATTATTGTTATTTTTCCATGCAAATTTCAGCGTCAGAGCTAATATTATAGGAGTTACAGGCGCTTAAAGATCAGAATGTATAAAATGCTATAAAAATTAAAAAATAGGTTTGAAAGTTCAAAATGTAGAGCAGATTATTGTTATTTTTCCATGCAAATTTCAGCGTCGTAGGCTATTTTAGGAGTTACAGCTAAGCCAAAGATTTCAGAATGTATAAAAATGCAATAAACCTTGTAAAACATCTGTCGTAACTGGAAATTCAAGGACAATTACAATGGCATTCATAATTTTTCCATCGAAGGTTATTAATCTTTCTAAATCATGAAAAAAATTGAAAATAGGTTTGAAAGTTCGAATGTAGAACATATTATTGTTATTTTTCAATGCAAATTTAGTGTCGTAGGCTATTATTATAGGAGTTACAGCAGTTTAAAGATTTGTAGAATGTAAGGAAGTGCTGTTATAAAAAATTAAAAAAATAGGTTTGGTGTCTGAATGTACAGATTATTGTTATTTTTCCATGCAAATTTCTAAAAGCGCCGTGGGCTAATATTTCAGGAGTCATAGCTGTTTAAAATTTCAGAATGCAATATATGCTATAAACTTGGTGATATCATCTGTTTTAACTAGAAATTCAAGGACGATTAAAATGGGATTCATAATTTTTCTATCGAAGGCTATAATTTAAAAATCATGAAAATTTAAAAAAATACGTTTGAAACTTGAATGTAGAAGAGATTATGGTTATTTTTCCATGCAAGTTTCAGCGTCGTAGGCAAATACTTTAGGAGATAGAGCCGTTTAAAGATTTCGGAATGTATAAAATGCTATAACCTAAAAACATTCGTCGTAACTGGAAATTGGGCTAATGATTATAATGGTATCTATAATTTTTCCTTCGAAGGCTATAAATCATTAAAATCATAAAAAATTTTAAAAAATATGTTTGAAATCTGGAATGTAGAACAGATTATTGCTATTTTCCGCAAATTTCAGTCAGTAGGGCTAATATTTTAGAGTTACAGTTTAAAGATTTCAGAATGTATAAAATGCTATAAACTTAGAAACATTCGTCGTAACTGAGATTCAAGGATACCATAATGGTATCTATAACTTTTCCATCGAAGGCTGGTAATTTTCTAAAATCATGAAAAAATTTAAAAAATAGGTTTAAAAGTCTGAATGTAGAACAGATTATTGTTATTTTTCCATGCAAATTTCCAGCGTCGTAGCTAATATTATAGGAGTTACAGCCGTTTAAAGATTTTAGAATGTATTAACTTTTTAGAAAATTAAAAAAAATAGGTTTGAAAGTTCAAATGTAGAGCAGATTATTGTTATTTTTCCATGCAAATATCAGCGTCGTAGGCTAATATTTTAGGAGTTACAGCAGTTTAAAGATTTGAATGTATAAAATATAACTTAGAAATCATTCGTCAACTGAAATTCCAGGACAATATAACATCATAATTTTTCCATCGAAGGCTATAAATTTTCTAAAATCATGAAAAAATTTAAAAAAATAGGTTTGAAAGTTCGCATGTAGAATAGATTATTGTTATTTTTCCATGCAAATTTCGGCGTCGTAGGGCTAATATTTTAGGAGTTACAGCCGTTTAAAGATTTGTGAATGTATAAATGCTATAAATTTGTGAAAACATCTGTCGTAACTGGAAATTCAAGGACGATTAAATGGCATTCGTATAATTTTTTCATTGAAGGCTATAAATTTTCTAAAATCATTAAAAATTTTAAAAAATATGTTTGTAAATCTGAAATGTAGAACAGATTATTGTTATTTTTTCATGCAAATTTCAGCGTCGTAGAGCTAATATTATAGGAGTTACAGCTGCTTTAAAGATTTAGAATGTATAAAATAAGCTAAAAAATTTTAAAAATAGGTTTGAAAGTTCGAAATGTAGAGTGATTATTGTTATTTTTCCATGCAAATATCATGTCGTAGGGCTAATATTTTGAGGAGTTACAGCCGTTTAAAAATTTCAGAATGCATTATATGTATAAACTTGTGAAATCATTCGTTTTAACTAGAAATCCACAACGATTAAAATGGGATTCATAATTTTTCCATCGAAGGCTATAATATTTCTAAAATCATGAAAATTTTAAAAATACGTCGAAAGTTCGAATGTAGAAATATTATTGTTTTTCATGCAAATTTCAGCATCGTAGGCTAATATTTTAGGAGTTACAGCCGCTATAAGATTCAGAATGTATAAAATGCAATAAACTTGTGAAAACATTCGTCAACTGGAAACTAAGGACGATTACAATGGCATTAATAATTTTTCTATCGAAGGCTATAATTTTCTAAAATCATGAAAAATTTAAATAAATAGGTTTGAAAGTTCCAATGTAGAAATAGATTATTGTTATTTTTCCATGCAATTTCCAGCGTCGTAGGCTAATATCATGATACATGGTTTAAAGATTTCAGAATGTATAAAATTATAAATCCTGTGAAAATATCTACTGTAACTGGAAATTGAAGGACGATTACAATGCATTCATAATTTTTCCTTCGAAGGCTATAAATTTCCAAAAATATAAAAATTTTAAAAAATAGGTTTGAAAATCTGAATGTAGAACAGATTATTGTTATTTTCCATGCAAATTTCAGCGTCGTAGGGCTAATATTTTAGGAGTTACAGCAGTTTAAAGATTCTGTAGAATGTATAAAATGCTATAAACTTGTGAAAACATTCGTCGTAACTGGAGATTCATGACACCATAATGGCATTCATAATTTTCCATCGAAGGCTATAAATTTTCTAAAATCATGAAAAATTTTAAAAATAGGTTTAAAAATCTGAATGTAGAATAGATTATTGTTATTTTTCATGCAAATTTCAGCGTCGTAGGGCTAATATTTTAGAGTTACAGCCGTTTAAATATTTTAGAATGTATAAAATGCTATAAACTTGTGAAAACATTCGTCAATTGGAAATTAAAGACGATTAAATGGTATTCATAATTTTTTCTATTGAAGGCTATAAATTTTCTAAAATCATGAAAAATAGGTTTGAAAGTTCGAAATGTAGAACAGATTGTTATTTTTCCATGCAAATTTCAGCGTCGTAGCGCCAATATTATAGGAGTTACTATTGTTTAAAGATTTCAGAATGTATAAAATAAGTTATAAAAAATTTAAAAAAATAGGTTTAAAAGTTCGAATGTAGAGCAGATTATTGTTATTTTCCATGCAAATTTCAGCATCGTAGGGTTATTATTATAGGAGTTACAAATGCTTAAAAATTTCAGAATGTATAAAATGCTATAAAAAATTTAAAAATAGGTTTGAAAGTTTGAATGAAGAGCAGATTATTGTTATTTTTCCATGCAAATTTTAGCGTCGTAGGGCTTAACATTTCTGGAGATACAGCTGCCAAGATTTCTGGAATGTACAAATGCACAAACTTGTGAAAAAATATCTGTCGTAACTGGAAATTCAAGGACAATTACACGCATTCATAATTTTTCCATCGAAGGCAAATTTTCTAAAATCATGAAAAATTTAATAAATTAGGTTTGAAAGTTCGAATGTAGAAAACAGATTATTGTTATTTCCACGCAAATTTTAGCGTCGTAGGCTAATATCGGAGATACACCCGTTTAAAGATTTCAGAATGTATAAAATGCTATAAACTTGTGGAAACATTCGTCGTAAACTGAAAATCCAAAGGTAATTACAATGGTATTCAGACTCGATCGAAGGTTATAAATTTTCTAAAATCATGAAATAATTTAAAAAATACGTTTGAAAGTTCGAATGTACAACAGATTATTGTTATTTTTCCATGCAAATTTCAGCGTCGTAGGGCTAATATTTGAGGGAATTACAGCCGTTTAAAGATTTCTAGAATGTATAAAATGCTATAAACTTGTGAAAACATTCGTCGTAACTGCAAATTCAAGGACGATTAAATGGTATCTTATAATTTTTTCTATTGAAGGCTATAAATTTTTCTAAAAATCATGAAAAATTTAAGAAATAGGGTTTGAAAGTTCGAAATGTAGAAATAGATTATTGTTATTTTTCCATGGAAATGTATATGTCGTAGGGCTAATATTATTGAGTTGAAATGTTTAAAGATTTCAGAATGTATAAAATGCTATAAAATTTAAAAATAGGGTTTGAAAGTCTGAATGTAGAGCAGATTATTGTAATTTTTCCATGCAAATTTCAGCGTAGTAGGGCTAATATTTTAGAGTTACAGCTGTTTAAAAATTTTGAATGCATTATATGCTATAAACTTGTGAAATCATTCGTTTTAACTAGATATCTATGACGATTAAATGATTCATAATTTTTCATCGGGCTATAAATTTTCTAAAATCATGAAAAATTTAAAAATACGTTTGAAACTTTGAATGTAGAAAAGATTATTGTTATTTTTATATGCAAATTTGATGTCATAATATTTTAGGAGTTATGTTCGTTTAAAAATTTCAGAATGTATAAAATGCTATAACTTAGAAACATTTGTCGTAACTGGAAATCATGACGATTAAAATGGTATCTATATTTTTTCTATTGAAGGCTATAAATTTTCTAAAATCAAGGAAAACTTTTAAAAATAGGTTTGAAAGTTCGAATGTAGAACAGATTATTGCTATTTTTCCATGCAAATTTCAGCGTCGTAGGCTAATATTAGGAGTTACAGCCGTTTAAACATTTCCTGAATGTATAAAATGCTATAAAAATTTAAAAAATAGGCTTGAAAGATCAAATTTAGAGCAGATTATTGTGGTTTTTCGGCGCAAATTTCAGCGTCGTAGGGCTAATATTTTAGGAGTTACAGCTGTTTAGAAATTTCAGAATGCATTACATGCCATAAACTTCGTGAAATCTCATTCGTTTTAACTAGAAATTCAATACCGATTAAAATGGGATTCATAATTTTTCCATCGAAGGCTAAGTAAATTTTCTAAAATCATGAAAATTTAAAAATACGTTTGAAACTTCGAATGTAGAAGAGATTATGGTTATTTTCCATGCAAGATTCAGCGTCGTAGGTTAATACTTTAGAGATACAGCTGCTAAAAATTTCGCAAATGTATAAAAATGCTATGAATCCTGTAGAAACATCTGTCGACCCTGAAATTCATGGACGATTACAATGGCATTCATAATTTTTCCATCGAAGGCTATAAATTTTCTAAAATCATGAAAAAATTTTAAAAAAAGTTTGAAAGTTCGAATGTAGAACAGATTATTGTTATTTTTCCATGCAAATTTCAGCGTCGTAGGGCTAATATATTAGAGGTTACACGTTTAAAATTTCAGAATGTATAAAATAAACTTGTGAAAACATTCGTTGTAATCTGAAATTCAAGGACAATTACACGCATCTAATTTTTCCATCGAAGGCATGATTTTCTAAATCATGAAAAATTTAAAAAAATAGTTTCGAAATGTAGAACAGATTATTGTTTTTTCCATGCAAATTTCATGTCGTAGGGGCTATTATTTTAGGAGTTACAGCTGTTTAAAGATTTCAGAATGGCAAAATGCTCTAAACTTGTGGGAAACATTCGTCGTAACTGGAAATTCAAGAACAACTATAATGGCATTCATAATTTTTCCATCGAAGGCTATAAATTTTCTAAAATCATAGAAAAATTTTAAAAAAGTTTGAAAGTTCGAATGTAGAACAGATTATTGCTATTTTTCCATGCAAATTTCAGCGTCAGGGCTATTATTTTAGAGTTACAGCCATACGATTTCAGAGAATGGTGGCAAAATGCTATAAATCCTGTGGGAAAACATTCGTCGTAACTGAAATTGGCGACGATTAAAATGGTATCTATAATTTTTTTCATTGAAGGCTATAAATTTTCTAGAATCATGAAAAATTTTAAAAATAAGTTTGAAATTTGAAAGTAGAAATAGATTATTGTTATTTTTCCATGCAAATTTCAGCGTCGTAGGCTATATTATAATAGTTACATGTTTACACTTAGAATGTATAAATGCTATAAAAATTAAAAAAATAGGTTTGAAAATCTGAAATGTAGAGTAGATTATTGCTATTTTTCCATGCAAATTCTAGAGTCGTGGGCTCATATTTAGAGTTACAGCTGTTTAAAATTTCCTAGAATGCATTATATGCTATAAACTTGTGAAATCATTCGTTTTGACTTTAGATATTCAAGGACGATTAAAATGGGATTCATAATTTTTCCATCGCAGGCTATAAATTTTCTAAAATCATGAAAAATTTAAAAATACGTTTTGTGAGTTCGAATGTAGAAACAGATTATTGTTATTTTTCCAAGTGCAAATTTCAGAGTCGTAGATTAATATTTTAGAGTTACATGTTTAAAATTTCAGAATGTATAAATGCTATAAACTTGTGAAAACATTCGTCGTAACTGGAACAAGGACGATTACAATGGTATCTTATACTTTTTCCATCATACAGTAAATTTTAAAACACAAAAAATTCTAAGAAAATAGGTTTGAAAGTTCGCATATAGAACCAGATTATTGTTATTTTCCATGCTAATTTCAAATGGAAGTGACATTTAGAGATACAGCCGTTTAAAGATTTTTGGAATGTATAAAATGCTATAAATCAGAAAATATCTGTCGTAACTGCAAATTCAAGGACGATTATAACAGTGCATCATAATTTTTCCATCGAAGGCTATAAATTTTCTAAAATCATGAAAAATTTAAAAAATAGGTTTGGTGCGTTCATAGAAATAGATTATTGCTATTTTTCCATGCAAATTTCAGCGTCGTAGGTTATATTATACAGAGTGCCATAAGTTGATTAAATATTTCAGAATGACAAAATGCTGGCTAAAAATTTTAAAAAATAGGTTTGAAAGCTCTAATGTAGAGCAGATTATTGTTATTTTTTCATGCAAATATCAGCGTCGTAGGCTATATTAGGATGTCGTTTAAAATTTAGAATGCATTATATGCTCTAAATTTGTGAATTGGCTCCGTTTTAACGAAATTCAAGGACGATTAAAATGGGATCTATAATTTTCCACGGCTATAAATTTTCTAAATCATGAAAATTTAAAAAGGTTTGAAAGTCTGAATGTAGAAACAGATTATTATTATTTTTCCATGCAAATTTCAGCGTCAAATAGCTAATATTATAGAGTTACAGCTGTTTAAAGATTTTAGAAGGTATAAAATGCTATTAAATATTTAAAAAAAATAGGTTTGAATGTTCGAATGTAGAACAGATTATTGTTATTTTTCCATGCAAATTCTATGCCGTAGGGGCTAATATTGTAGGAGTTACAGCCGTTTAAAATTTCAGAATGTGATTGTTATAAACTTGTGGAAAACATCGTCGTAACTGGAAATTCAAGACGATTAAAATGGTATTCATAATTTTTTCATTAGTTATAAATTTTCAAAATCATGAAAATTAAAAAAATAGGTTTGAAAGTCTGAATGTAGGTCAGATTATTGTTATTTTTCCATGCAAATTCTAGTGTCAGGGCTAATATTATAGGAGTTACAGCCGTTTAAAGGTTTCAGAATGTATAAAATGCTATAAAAAATTTAAAAAATATATTTGAAATTTGAATGTAGGTTAGATTATTGTTATTTTTCCGAGCAAATTTCAGCGTCGTAGGACTAATATTTTAGGAGTTACAGCTGCTTAAAAATTTCAGATTGCATTATATGCTATAAACTTCAGAAATCATTCGTTTTAACGAAATTCAAGGACGATTAAAATGGGATTCAATTCTTCCATCGAAGGCTATAAATTTTCTTAAACTAAGGAAAGATTTAAAATACGATTGAGAAAGTTCGAAATGTAGAACAGATTACTGTTATTTTTCCATGCAAATTTCAGCGTCGTAGGGCTAATATTTTAGGAGTTACAGCCGTTTAAAGATTTCAGAATGTATAAAATGCAATAAACTTGTGAAAACATTCGTCGTAACTGGAAATTCAAGGACAATTACAATGGCATTCATAATTTTCTCCATCGAAGGCTAATTTTCTAAAATCAAAAATGAAAAATAGGGTTTGAAAGTTCAATGTAGAATATATACGTTATTTTTCAATGCAAATTTTTAGCGTCGTAGGGCTAATATTACAGGGGAGTTACAGCAGTTTAAAGATTTCAGAATGGCAAAGTGCTATAAAAAATTAAAAAAATAGGCTGGAAAGTTCGATTGCAGCAGATTATTGTTATTTTTCCATGTAAATTTCAGCGTCGTAGGCTGACATTTTAGGAGTTACAGCTGTTTAAAAATTTGAATGCAATATATGCTATAAACTTGTGATATCATTCGTTTTAACGAAATTCAAGGATGATTGTGGGATTCATAATTTTTTCATCGAAGGCTATAAATTTTCTAAAATTATGAAAAATTTAAAATACGTTTGAAACTTCAAATGTAGAAGAGATTATGGTTATTTTTCCATGTTTCAGCGTCGTAGGGGCAACATTTCAGGAGTTAGAGCCGTTTAAAGATTTCGGAAACGTATAAAATGCCATGAACTTGTGAAAACATCTGTCGTGAATCTGGAAATTGAAGGACGATTACAATGGCATTCATAATTTTTCCTTCGAAGGCTCTAAATTTACTAAATCATAAAAATTTTAAAAAATATGTTTGGAAAATCTGAATGTAGAACAGAAGATTGTTATTTTTCCATGCAAATTTTTCAGCGTCGTAGGCTAATATTTTAGAGTTACAGCAGTTTAAAGATTTCAGAATGTATAAAATGCTATAAATCCTGTGAAAATATCTGTCGTAACTGGAGATTCAAGGACAATTACAATGGCATTCATAACTTTTCCATCGAAGGCTATAAATTTTCTAAAATCATGAAAAAATTAAAAAAAATAGGTTTAAAAGTCCGAATGTAGAACAGATTATTGTTATTTTTCCATGCAAATTTCAGCGTCGTAGGGCTAATATTATAGGAGTTACAGCCGTTTAAAGATTTTAGAATGTATAAAATCCTTTAAAAAATTAAAAAAATAGGGTTTGAAAGTCTGAATGTAGAGCAGATATTGTTATTTTTCCATAAATATCAGCAACGTAGGGCTAATATTTTAGGAGTTACAGGTTTAAAGATTTCAGAATACAAAATGCTATAAAACTTGTGAAATCATTCGTCGTAACTGGAAATTCCAGACAACATAACACATTCATAATTTTTCCATCGAAGGCTATAAATTTTCAAAATCATGAAAAATTTAAAAAAATAGGTTTGAAAGTTCGAATGTAGAACAGATTATTGTTATTTTTCCATGCAAATTTCGGCGTCGTAGGGCTAATATTTTAGGAGTTACAGCCGTTTAAAGATTTCAGAATGTATAAAATGCTATAAACTTGTGAAAAGATTCGTCGTAACTGGAAATTCAAGGACGATTAAAATGGCATTCATAATTTTTCATTGAAGGCTATAAATTTTCTAAAATCATTAAAAATTTTAAAAATATGTTTGTAAATTCGAATGTAGAACAGATTATTGTTATTTTTCCATGCAAATTTCAGCGTCGTAGATCTAATATTATAGGAGTTGCAGCCGTTTAAAGATTTCAGAATGTATAAAATGCTTTAAAAAATTTTAAAAATAGTTTGAAAGTTCGAAATGTAGAGCAGATTATTGTTATTTTTCCATGCAAACACAAAGGTCGTAGGGCCATATTTTAGAGTTACAGCTGTTTAAAAATTTCCAGAATGCATTATATGCTATAAACTTGTGAAATCATTCGTTTTAACTAGAAATCCACAACGATTAAATGGATTCATAATTTTTCCATCGAAGGCTATAATATTTCTAAAATCAGAAAATTTTAAAAATACGTTTGAAAGTTCTGGAATGTAGAAATAGATTATTGTTTTTTTCATGCAAATTTCAGCATCGTAGGCTAATATTTTAGGAGTTACAGCGTTATAAGATTTCAGAATGTATAAAATGCACAAACTTGTGAAAACATTCGTCGTAACTGGAAATTCAAGGACGGATTACAATGGCATTAATAATTTTTTCATCGAAGAGAATTTTCTAAAATCATGAAAAAATTTAAATAAATAGGTTTGAAAGTTCCAATGTAGAACAGATTATTGTTATTTTTCATGCAAATTTCAGCGTCGTAGGGGCTAATATTTAAGGAGTTACAGCGGTTTAAAGATTTCAGAATGTATAAAATGCTATAAACTTGTGAAAAATATCTGTCAACCGGAAATTGGTTGACGATTACAATGGCATTCATAATTTTTCCTTCGAAGGCTATGGTAACAAAATATAAAAATTTTAAAAAATAGGCTTGAAAATCTGAATGTAGAAATAGATTATTGCTATTTTTCCATGCAAATTTCAGCGTCGTAGGGCTAATGTTTTAGGAGTTACAGCAGCTTAAAGATTTCAGAATGTATAAAATGCTATAAATCCTGTGGAAACATTCGTCGTAACTGAGATTCAAGGACAATTACAATGGCATTCATAATTTTTTCATTTAAGGCTATAAATTTTCTAAAATCATGAAAAAATTTAAAAAAATAGGTTTGAAAGTTCGAATGTAGAGCAGATTATTGTTATTTTTCCATGCAAATTTCAGCGTCGTAGGGCTAATACTTTAGGAGATGTCGATTAAAAATTTCGAATGTATAAAATGCTATAAACTTAGAAAACATCTGTCGTAACTGGAAATTCAAGGACGATTACAATGGCATTCACAATTTTTCCATCGAAGGCTGCAAATTTTCTAAAAATCAGTGAAAAATTCTAAAAATACGTTTGAAAGTCTGAATGTAGAAGAGATTATTGTTATTTTCCATGCAAATGCCGTCAGCGTCGTAGGGCTATTATTTTAGGGAGTTATAGCTGTTTAAAGATTTAGAATGTATAAAATGCTGGTAACTTCTGTGGAAAACATTCGTCGTAAATCGAAATTCAAGGACGATTATAATGGATATTCAAAAATTTTTCCTTCGAAGGCTATAAATTTTCTAAAATCATAAAAATTTTAAGAAAATAGGTTTGAAAGTTCGAATGTAGAATAGATTATTGTTATTTTTCCATGCAAATTTCAGTCGTGGTGTGGCCATACTTTAGGAGATA
Organism: Teleogryllus oceanicus; assembly: GCA_964035755.1. Classification (NCBI taxonomy): domain Eukaryota; kingdom Metazoa; phylum Arthropoda; class Insecta; order Orthoptera; family Gryllidae; genus Teleogryllus; species Teleogryllus oceanicus. The sequence goes on from CAXIVR010000015.1 coordinate 1,552,359, forward strand.
CAGCCGTTTAAAGATTTCTGAATGTATAAAAGCTATAAACTGGGTGAAAAGATTCGTCGTAACTGGAAATTCAAGGACGATTACAATGGCATTCATAATTTTTCCTTCGAAGGCGATAAATTTTTCTAAAATCATAAAAAATTTAAGAAAATAGGTTTGAAAGTTCGAATGGTATGATTATTGTTATTTTTCCATGCAAATTTCAGCGTCGTGTAGGGCTACTTTAAAAAGATACAGCGTTTAAAGATTTGGGAATGTATAAAAAGCTCTAAACTGGTGAAAGATTCGTCGTAATCAGAAATTCAAGGACGATTACAATAGCATTCATTATTTTCAATCGAAGGCTATAAATTTTCTAAAATCATGAAAATTTGAAAATATTTGAAAGTTCGAATGTTAACAGATTATTGTTATTTTTCAATGCAAATTTTAGCGTCGTAGGGCTAATATTATAGGAGTTACAGCCGTTTAAAGATTTCAGAATGTATAAAATGCTATAAAAAATTTAAAAAAAATAGGTTTGAAAGTTCGAATGTAGGCAGATTATTGTTATTTTTCCATGCAAATTTCAGCGTCGTAGGGCTAATATTTTAGGAGTTACAGCTGTTTAAAACTTTCAGAATGCAATATATGCTATAAACTTGTATATCATTCGTTTTAACTAGAAATTCAAGGACGATAAAATGGGATTCATAATTTTTTCATCGAAGGCTATAAATTTTCAAAATCATGAAAAAATTAAAAATACGTTTGAAACTTCAATGTAGAAGAGATTATGCTTATTTTTCCATGCAAGCTCTGAGTCGTAGGTTATTGCTTTAGGAGATACAGCCGTTTAAAGATTTCTGCAATGTATAAAAAATGCTATAACTGTAAACATCTCCGTCGTAACTGGAAATTCACACGATTACAAAGGCATTCATTTTTCCTTCGAAGGCTATAAATTTTATAAAATCTCTATGAAAATTTTAAAAATAGGTTTAATAGTTCGCATGTAGAACAGATTATTGTTATTTTTCCATGCAAATTTCAGCGTCGTAGGGCTAATATTTTAGGAGTTACAGCCGTTTAAAGATTTCAGAATGTATAATATGCAATAAACTTGTGAAAACATTCGTCGTAACTGGAAATTCAAGGACAATTACAATGGCATTCATAATTTTTCCATCGAAGGCTATAAATTTTCTAAAAATCAAGTGAAAAATAAAAAATAGGTTTGAAAGTTCGAATGTAGAATAGATTATTGCTATTTTTCCAAGTAAATTTCGGATGTCGTAGGAAGAATATTTTAGGAGTTACAAACTGTTTAAAGATTTGTAAATGTATAAAATGCTATAAACTTGTGGAAAACATCTGTCGTAACTGGAAATCTAAGGACGATTATAACATCTATAATTTTTCCTTCGAAGGCTATAAATTTCAAAATCATAAAAAATTTAAGAAAATAGGTTTGAAAGTTCGAAATGTAGAACAGATTATTGTTATTTTTCCATGCAAATTTCAGCGTCAGGCTTAATACTAGGAGATACAGCCGTTTAAAGATTTCAAATGTATAAAAGCTCTAAACTGGGAAACATTCGTCGTAACTGGAAATTCACAATGATTAGCAATAGTATTCATAATTTTCAATCGAAGGCTGCTAAATTTAAAAATCATGAAAAATTAAAAATAGGTTTGAAAGTTCGAAAGTAGAAATAGATTATTGTTATTTTTCCATGCAAATTCAGCGTCGTAGGCTGACATTTTATGAGTTACAGCCGTTTAAAGATTTCAGAATGTATAAAATGCAATAAACTTGTGAAACATTCGTTGTAACTGGAAATTCAAGGACAATTATACGGCATTCAGTAATTTTTCCATCGAAGGCTATAAATTTTCTAAATCATGAAAAATTTGAAAATTAGTTTGAAAGTCTGAATGTAGAACAGATTATTGTTATTTTTCCATGCAAATTTCAGCGTCGTAGGCTAATATTATAGAGTTACAGCCGTTTAAAGATTTCAGAATGTATAAATAAGTAAAAAATTTTAAAAGAAATAGGTTTGAAAAATTGAATGTAGAGCAGATTATTGTTATTTTTCCATGCAAATATCAGCGTCGTAGGCTACATTTTAGGAGCAGCCGTTTAAAATTCCAGGAATGCATTATATGCTATAAAACTTGTGAAATCATTCGTTTTAACTATAAATTTAATAACGATTAAAATAATCTATAATTTTTCCATCGAAGTATAAATTTTCTAAAATCGCGAAAAAATTTAAAAAATACGTTTAAAATTGGAATGTAGAAGAGATTATGGTTATTTTCAAATGCAAGTTTCAGCGTCGAGGTTATTGCTTTAGGAGATACAGCTGTTTAAAGATTTCCTGCAAATGTATAAAATGTCGTAAATTTGTGAAACATTCGACGTAACTGAAATTCAAGGACGATTATAATGGTATCTTATTTTTCCTTCGAAGGCTATAAATTTTCTAAAATCATGAAAAATTTAAAAAAGGTTTGAAGGTTCGAATGTAGAACAGATTATTGTTATATTCCATGCAAATTTTAGCGTCGTAAATACTACTTTCTGAGATACAGCCGTTTAAAAATTTCGGAATGTATAAAATGCTATAAAAAATTTAAAAAAATAGGTTTGAAAGTCTGAATGTAGAGCAGATTATTGTTATTTTTCCATGCAAAATTTTCATGTCGTAGGGCTAAGATTTAGGAGTTACAGCGTTTAAAACCTTTTAGAATGCACATATGCTTATAAAATTGTGTAATCATTTGTTTTAACTAGAAATCCAAGGACGATTAAAATGGGTTTGCTAATTTTTCCATGGAAGGCTATAAATTTTCTAAAATCATGAAAAAATTTAAAAATACGTTTGAAACTTCGAACGTAGAAGAGATTATGGTTATTTTTCCATAGTTTCAGCGCCGTAGGGCAAATACTTTAGGAGATACAGCCGTTTAAAGATTTGAAATGTATAAAATGCTATAAACTTGTGAAAATATCTGTCGTAACTGGAAATTCAAGGACGATTATAATGGCATTCGTAATTTCCATCAAAGGCTATAAATTTTCTAAAAATCATGAAAAAATTTAAAAAATAGGTTTGAAAGTCTGAATGTAGAACAGATTATTGTTATTTTTCCATGCAAATTTCTAGCGTCGTAGAACTAATAGTTTAGGAGTTAAGCAGCGTTTAAAGATTTCAGAATGCATAAATGCTATAAAAATTTAAAAATAGGTTTGAAAGTTCGAATGTAGAGCAGATTATTGTTATTTTTCCGAGCAAATTTCAGCGTCGTAGGGCTAATATTTTAGGAGTTACAGCCGTTTAAAAATTTCAGAATGCATTATATGCTATAAAATTGTGAAATCATTCGTTATAATCTAGAAATTCAAGGACGATTAAAATGGATTCATACTTTTCCATCGAAGGCTATAAATTTTCTAAAATCATGAAAAAATTTAAAAAAATAGGTTTGAAAGTTCGAATGTAGAACAGATTATTGTTATTTTTCCATGCAAATTTCAGCGTCGTAGGGCTAAGATTATAGGAGTTACAGCCGTTTAAAGATTTAAGAATGTATAAAATGCTATAAAAAATTTAAAAAAAATAGGTTTGAAAGTTCGAATGTAGAGTAGATTATTGTTATATTTCCATGCAAATTTCAGCGTCGTAGGGCTAATATTTTGAACAGTAACAGCCGTTTAAAGATTTCAGAATGTATAAAATGCTAAACTTCTAGAAAATATCTGTCGCAACTGGAAATTCAAGGACGATTAAAATGGCATTCATAATTTTTTTATTCAAGGCTATAAATTTTCTAAAATCATGAAAAATTGTAAAAAAATAGGTTTGAAAGTTCGAATGTAGAGCAGATTATTGTTATTTTTCCATGCAAATTTCAGCGTCGTAGGGCTAATATTTTAGGAGTTACAGCCGTTTAAAAATTTCAGAATGCATTATATGCTATAAACTAATGAAATCAGTCGTTTTAATCAGAAATCCAAGGACGATTAAATGGGATTCATCATTTTCCATCGAAGGCTATAAATTCCTAAAATCATGAAAAATTTAAAAATACGTCGGAAAGTTCGTCCTTGAATTCCAGTTACGACGAATGTTTTCACAAGTTTATATATTTTATACATTCCTGAAATCCTAAACGGCTGTAAAATTTAAAATATTAGTCTACGACGCTGAAATTTGTATGGAAAATAATAATAATCTGCTGTACATCTGAACTTTCAAACTGTACTTTTAAATTATTTCATGATTTTAGAAAATTTATAGCCTCTATGAAAAATTATGAATGCTATTGTAATTACTTTGGATTTTCAGTTACGATTGAATGTTTCGCATAAGTTTATAGCATTTTATATATCTGAAATCTTTACACGGCTGTATCTCTAAAGCAATAATACCATGACGCTAAACTTGCATGGAAAAATAACTATAATCTGTTCTACATTTGAACTTTCAAACGTATTTCTTTTAAATCTTTCATGATTTTAGAAAATTTATAGCCTCTGATGGAAAAATTATGAATCCTATTTAACTGCTATTGAATTTCTAGTTAAAACGAATGATTTCACAATTTTATAGCTTATAAATGCATTCTGCAATTTTAAACGGCTGTAACTCCTAAAATATTATCTAATATCGCTGATATTTGTATGGAAAATAATAATCTGCTCTTATATCTGAATTTGAAACCTATTTTTTTTTAATTTTTATAGCATTTATACATTCTGAAAACTTTAAATTTGGCTGTAACTCTTATAATTTTAGCCCTAAGACGCTGAAATTTGCATGAAAAAATAATAATAATCTGTCTCTATATCTGAACTTCTTCTAAACCTATTTTTAAAATTTTTCATGATTTTAGAAAATTTATAGCCTTCTGATGGAAAAATTATGAATGCCATTGTAATTGTCCTTGAATTTCCAGTTACGACGAATGTTTTCTACAAGTTTATTGCATTTTATACATTCTGAAATCTTTAAACGGCTGCACTCCTAAAATAATAGCCCTACGACGCTGAAATTTGCATGGAAAAATAACAATAATCTGTTCTACATTCGAACTTTCAAACCTATTTTTTTAAATTTTTTCATGATTTTAGAAAATTTATAGCCTTTGATGGAAAAATTACGAATGCCATTGTAATCGTCCTTGAATTTCTAGTTACGACGAATGTTTTTACAAGTTTATAGCATTTTATACATTCCGAAATCTTTAAACGGCTGTATCTCCTAAAATATTTGCCCACGACTGAAATCCTGCATGGAAAATAACCATAATCTCTCTTCATATCTGAAGTTTTCAAACGTATTTTTTAAATTTTTCATGATTTTGAAAATTTATAGCCTTCGATGGAAAATTATGAAACCCATTTAATCGTCCTTGAATTTCTATGAAGTTAAACAAATGATTACGCCAATTCTGCGAAAGATATACGTACTTTAAAGGTTTAAACATTGTAACTCCTAAAATATTAGCCCTACGACGCTGAAATTTGTATGGAAAAATAACAATCTGCTCTACATTCGAACTTTCAAACTCTATTTTTAAATTTTATAGCATTTATACATTTGAAATTTTTAAACGGCTGTATCTCCGAAAGTATTAGCCCATGACGCTAAAATTTGTACGGAAAATAACAATAATCTGTTCTACATTCGAACCTTCAAACTTATTTTAAATTTTTTCATGATTTTAGAAAATTTATAGTCTTCAAGGAAAAAATGAATGCCATTGTAATCGTCCTTGAATTTCAGTTACGTCGAATGTTTCAATGTTTAGAGCATTTTATACATTGGCAAATCTTTAAACGGCTATTCTCCAAAGCAATAACCCTACGACGCTGAAACTTGCATTGAAAAATAAATCTATAATCTCTTCATATCTGAATTTTCAAACGTATTTTTTTATTTTTTTCATGATTTTAGAAAAATTTATAGCCTTCGATGGAAAAATTTGAATCATTTTAATTTGTTATTAAATTTCTAGTTAAACGAATGATTTACAAGTTTATAGCATATAATGCATTCTGGAATTTTTAAACGGCTGTAACTCCTAAAATATTAAATCTCACGACGCTGATATTTGTATGGAAATAAATAGCATCTGCTCTTCATTCGAATTTTGAAACTTCATTTTTTAAAATTTTTTATAGCATTTATACATTCTGAAATCTTTAAACGGCTGTAACTCCTATAATATTAGCCCCATGACGCTGAAATTTGCATGGAAAAATAAACAATCCGTTCTATATCTGAACTTTAAACCATTTTTTCAAATTTTGATGATTTTAGAAAATTTATAGCCTTCGATTGGAAAATATAGAACTTATTTTAATCGTTATTAAACTTATAGTTAAACGAATGATTTCATGTTTAGGCATATAATGCATTCCTGGAATTTTAAACGGCTGTAACTCCTAAAATATTAGCCCTACGACGCTGATATTTGCATGGAAAAATAACAATAATCTGCCTTACATTCGAATTTTGAAACTCATTTTGTTTTAAATTTTGGTGAGATTTATACATTCTGAATCTTAAACACACTCCTATAATATCTGATGACGCTGAAATTGCATGGAAAATAACAATAATCTGTTCTGTATATCTCGAACTTTCAACTAATTTTTTCAAATTTTTCATGATTTTAGAAAATTTATAGCCTCTGATGAAAATTGCGAATGCCTGTAATTGTCCTGAATTTCAAAGGCAACGAATGTTTTCTACAAGTTTATTGCATTTTATACATTCTGAAATCTTTTAAACGGCTGTAACTCAAAATATTAGCCCTACGATGCGAAATTCCAAAGTGGAAAATAACAATAATCTGTTCTACATTCGAACTTTCAAACCTATTTTTTAATTTTTTCATGATTTTAGAAATTTGTAGCCTTCGATTGAAAAATTATGAATGCTATTGTAATCGTCCTGAATTTCCAGTTCAGCGACGAATGTTTTCACTCAGTTTATAGCTTTTATACATTCCGAAATCTTTAAACGGCTTATCTCCTAAAGTATTAGCTCCAGCGACGCTAAATTTGCATGGAAAATAATAATAATCCGGTCTACATTCGAACTTTCAAGCCTATTTTTTAAATTTTTTATGATTTTAGAAAATTTATAGCCTTCTGAAGGAAAAAAATTATGACGTCATTGTAATCGTCCTTGAATTTCCAAAGATGATGAATACAAGTTTATAGCATTTTATACATTCTGAAATCTTTAAACGGCTGTAACTCCTAAATATTAGCCTTCATGATGCTGAAATTTGCATGAAAATAACAATAATCCGGTCTACATCTGAACTTTCTGCAACTTATTTTTTAAATTTTTTCATGATTTTAGAAACTTAATAGCCTTCGATGGAAAAATTATAAATGCGATTGTAATCGTCCTTAGGTTCCAGTTACGACGAATGTTTTCACAAGTTTATAGCATTTTATACATTCCGAAATCTTTAAACGGCTGTATCTCCGAAAGTATTAGCCCTACGACGCTAAAATTTGCATGGAAAAATAACAATAATCTGTTCCCAGCATCTGAACTTTCAAACCTATTTTTTCAAATTTTTTTCATGATTTTAAAAAATTATAGCTTACGGAAAAATTATGAATGCCATTGTAATTGTCTTGAATTTGTGTTACGACGAATGATTTCACAAGTTTATAGCATTTATACATTCTGAAATCTTTAAACGGCTGTAACTCCTAAAGAATTAGCCCCATGACGCAGAAATTGTATGAAAATAACAATATTCTCTTCTACATCTGAACTTTCAAACGTATTTTTAAATTTTTTCTATGATTTAAAAATTTATAGCCTTCATGAAAAATTATGAATGCCATTGTAATTGTCCTTGAATTTCCAGTTACGACGAATGATTTCTACAAGTTTTATAGCATTTTATACATTCTGAAATCTTTAAACTGTAACTCCTAAAATATTAGCCCTACGACGCTGAAGTTTGCATGGAAAATTAACAATAATCTGTTCTACATTCGAACTTTCAAACCTATTTTTTTTAAATTTTTAATGATTTTTAGAAAATTTATAGCCTTCGATGGAAAAATTATGAATGCTATTGTAATTGAACTGAATTTCCAGTTACGACGAATGTTTTCTACAAGTTTATTGCATTTTATACATTCTGAAATCTTTAATCTATTGTAACTCCAAAAAATATTAGCTTCCTACGACGCTGAAGTTTGCATGGAAAATTAACAATAATCTGTTCTTATATCTGAACTTTCAAACTTATTTTTTAAATTTTTTCATGATTTTAGAAAATTTATGCCTCGATGGAAAAAAATTATTATTAATCCCATTTTAATCGTCCTTGAATTTCTAGTTAAAACGAATGTGATTTCCCACAAGTTTGTAGCATATAATGCATTCTGAAATCTTTAAAGGGCTGAACTAATAAAGATGTTACATGACGCTGAAATTTGCATGGAAAAATAATAATAATCTGTCTTTACATTTAAACTTTCAAACGTATTTTTAAATTTTTTCATAATTTTAGAAAATTAGCCTTCTGATAGAAAAAATTATAAATCGCATTAATGTCCCAATTCAGTTTACGACGAATGTTTCACAAGTTTATAGCATTTTATACATTCCGAAATCTTTAAACGGCTGTATCTTCGAAACTATTAGCCCCATGACGCCAAAATTTGCATGGAAAAAATAACAATAACCTGTCTTCTACATTCAAACTTTCAAACCTATTTTTTAAATTTTTTTCTATGATTTTAGAAAATTTATAGCCTCCGATGGAAAAATTATGAATGCCATTGTAATTGTCCTTGAATTTCCAGTTACAACGAATGTTTTCACAAGTTTATTGCATTTTATACATTCCTGAAATCTTTAAACGGCTGTAACTCGTAAAACATTAGCCCTACACGCTGGAAGGAAGTTTGTATGGAAAAAATAACAATAATCTGTTCTACATCTGAACTTTCAAACTTATTTTTTTAAATTTTTTCATGATTTTAGAAAATTTATGGCCTTCGATGGAAAAATTATGAATCCCATTTTAATCGTCCTTGAATTTCTAGTTAAAACGAATGATTTCACAAGTTTATAGCATATAATGCATTCAGAAATTTTTAAACGGCTGTAACTCCTAAAATATTAGCCCTACGACGCTGAAATTTAACATGGAAAAATAACAATAATCTGCTTTACATCTGAACTTAAAACCTTTTTTTAAAATTATAGCATTTATAAATTTGAAATCTTTAAACGGCTGTACTCCTATAATATTAGCCCTACGACGCTGAAATTGCATGGAAAAATAAATAACAATCTGTTCTACATTCGAACTTACAAACCTATTTTTTTAATTTTTCAAGGATTTTAGAAAATTTATAGCCTTCAATGAAAATTATGAATGCCATTTTATCGTCTTGAATTACTAGTTATGATGAATGTTTTACAAGTTTATAGCATTTTATATTCTGAAAATTTTAAACGGCTTAAACTCCTAAAATATTAGCCCTACGACGCTTAATTTGCATGGAAAAATAACAATAATCTGTTCTATATTCAAAACTTTTTAAACCTATTTTTTTTATTTTTTCATGATTTTAAAAATTTATAGAATTTGATGGAAAAAATTATGAATGCCATTGTAATTGTCCTTGAATTTGAAGTTACGACGAATGTTTTCTACAAGTTTATTGCATTTTATACATTCTGAAATCTTTAAACGGCTGTAACTTCCTAAAATATCTCTACGACGCTGAAATTTGCATGGAAAAATAACAACAATCTGTCTCTATGCGAACTATTAAACCTATTTTTTAAATTTTTCATGATTTTATAAAATTTATAGCCTTCGGAAGGAAAAAATGAATGCCATTGTAATCGTCCTTGAATTTCCAGTTACGATGAATACCACAAGTTATAGCATTTTATACATTGCGAAATCTTTAAACGGCTGTATTCTAAAGCAATAACTCCTACGACGCTGAAACTCTGCATGGAAAAATAACTATAATCTCTTCATATCTGGAAGTTTCAAACGTATTTTTTTAATTTTTTCTACAAGATTTGAAAATTTATAGCCTTCTGATGAAAAATTATGAATCCCATTTTAATCGTCCTTGAATTTCTAGTTAAAACGAATGATATCACAAGTTTATGTTATTAAGTATTGCATTCTGAAAGTTTTAAAACAGCTGTAACTCCTAAAATATTAGCCCTAATGACGCTGAAATTTGCATGGAAAAAATAACAATAATTCATCTACATTCGAACTTTTCAAATCCTATTTTTTAAATTTTTTATAGCATTTTATACATTCTGAAATCTTTAAACGGCTGTAACTCCATATTATTAGCTCTAAGGACGCTAAAATTTGTAGCTGAAAATAAATAATAATCTGTTTAATATCTGAACTTTCAAACCTATTTTTCAAATTTTTTTCATGATTTAGAAAATTTATAGCCTTCGATTGAAAAATTATGAATGCTATTGTAATCGTCCTTAAATTTCCAGTTACGACGAATGTTTCACCAGTTTAGAGCTTTTTATACATTCCGAAATCTTTAAACGCGTATCTCCTAAAGCATTAGCCTCCCACGACGCTGAAATTTGCATGGAAATAACAATAATCTTTGTTCTATATCTGAACTTTCAAACTTATTTTTCTAAATTTTTTTATGATTTTAGGAAAATTTATCGCCTTCGAAGGAAAAAATTATGAATGCGCATTGTAATCGTCCTTGAATTTTTAGTTACGACGAATGTTTTCACCAGTTTATAGCTTTATACATTCTGAAATCTTTAAACGGCTGTATCTCCTAAAGTATTAGCCCTACGACGCTGAAATTTGCATGGAAAATAACAATAATCTGTTCTACATTTCGAACTTTCAACTCTATTTTCTAAATTTTTTATGATTTTAGAAAATTTATAGCCTTCGAAGGAAAAATTATGAATGTCATTGTAATCGTCCTTGAATTTCAGTTACGACGAATGTTTCTACAAGTTTATAGCATTTATATATTCTGAAATCTTAACGGCTGTAACTTCCTAAAATATTAGCCCTGCATGACGCTGACATTTGCATGGAAAAATAATAATAATCTTTCATATCTGAACTTTCAAACGTATTTTTTAAATTTTTTCATGATTTTAGAAAATTTTATAGCCTTCTGATGGAAAAATTATGAATGCCATTGTAATCGTCCTTGAATTTCCAGTTACGACGAATGTTTTCTACAAGTTTATAGCATTTTATACATTCCGAAATTTAATCGGCTGTATTCTTCTAAAGTATTAGCCCTACGACGCTGAAATTTGCATGGAAAATAAATAATAACTGCTCTACATCTGGAACTTTCAAAACTTATTTTAAATTTTTTTCATGATTTTAGAAAATTTATAGCCTTAAATGAAAAATTATGAATGCCATTGTAATCGTCCATGAATTTCCAGTTACGACGAATGTTTTCTACAAGTTTATAGCATTTTCATTCTGAAATCTTTTAAACGGCTGTGCAATCAAAAATATTAGCCCTACGACGCTGAAATTTGCACATGGAAAAAAGAAACAATAATCCGGCTCATCTGAACTTTCAAACCTATTTTAAATTTTTCATGATTTTAGAAAATTAATAGCCTCGATGGAAAATTATAACAAGTATTGTAATCGTCCTTAGGTTCCACATGACGAATGTTTTCACAAGTTTATAGCATTTTATACATTCCGAAATCTTTAAACGGCTGTATCTCCGAAAGTATTAGCTCCTACGACGCTAAAATTTGCATGGAAAAATAACAATAATCTGTTCTATATCTGAACTTCAAACCTATTTTTCAAATTTTTCATGATTTTAAAAATTATAGCTTTCGATGGAAAAATTATGAATGCTACTGTAATTGTCCTGAATTTCCAGTTACGACGAATGATTTCACAAGTTTATAGCATTTTATACATTCTGAAATCTTAAACGGCTGTAAATCTCTAAATATTAGCCCCTACGACGCTGAAATTTGCATGGAAAAATAAATATTCTCTTCTACATCTGAACTTTCAAACGTATTTTTTAAATTTTTCATGATTTTAAAAAATTTATAGCCTTCGGCTGAAAAATTATGAATGCCATTGTAATTGTCCTTGAATCTCCAGTTACGACGAATGATTTCCTACAAGTTTATAGCATTTATACATTCTGAAATCTTTAAACTGCTGTAACTCCTAAAATATTAGCCCTACGACGCTGAAATTTGCATGGAAATATAACAATAATCTGTTCTACATTCGAACTTTCAAACCTATTTTTTTAATTTTTTTAATGATTTTAGAAAATTTATAGCCTTCGATGGAAAAATTAGGAATGCCATTGTAATTGTCCTTGAATTTCCAGTTACGACGAATGTTTTCACAAGTTTATTGCATTTTATACATTCTGAAATCTTAACGGCTGTAACTCAAAAATATTAGCCCTACGACGCTGAAGTTTTGCATGTGGAAAATTAACAATAATCTGTTCTACATTCGAACTTTCAAACTTATTTTTTAAATTTTTTTCATGATTTTAGAAAAAATTTATGCCTTCTGATGGAAAAATTATTAATCCCATTTAATCGTCCTTGAATTTCTAGTTAAAATGAATGATTTCACATAAGTTTATAGCATATAATGCATTCTGAAATTTTAAACGGCTGTAACTCCTAAAAATATTAGCCCTACGACGCTGAAATTTGTACATGGAAAAAATAACAATAATCTGCTCTTACATTCGGAACTTCTTAAACCTATTTTTAAATTTTTATAGCATTTTATACACTGAAATCTTTTAAATGTGGCTGTAACTTACATTATTAGCCCCATGACGCTGAACTTTGCATGGAAAAAATAATCTGTTCTACATCTGAACTAAACGTACTTTTAAATTTTTCATGGTTTTAGAAAATTTATAGCCTTTGATGGAAAATTATGAATGCCATTAATCGTCTCACTTCCAGTTACGACGAATGTTTTCACAAGTTTATAGTATTTTATATATTCCGAAATCTTTAAACGGCTGTATCTTCCGAAACTACGTACGACGCTAAAATTTGTACATGAAAAAATAACAATAATCGCTCCTATACTGAACTTTCAAAACTCATTTTTTAAATTTTTCATGATTTTAGAAAATTTATATTTCGATGGAAAAAAAAAATTATGAATGCCATTGTAATTGTCCTGAATTTCCAGTTACGACGAATGCGTTTTCACAAGTTTATTGCATTTTATATATTCTGAAATCTAAATTATTGTAACTTCTAAAATATTAGCCCGCCGACGCTGAAGTTTGCATGAAAAATAACAATAATCTGTTCTACATTCTGAACTTCAAACTTATTTTTTAAATTTTTTCAGATTTTAGAAAATTTATGGCTCGCGATGGAAAATTTATGAATCCCATTTTAACGTCCTTGGAATTTCTAGTTAAAACGAATGATTTCACAAGTTTATAGCGTATAATGCATTCTGAAATTTTTAAACGGCTAATTCAAATTATTAGCCCTAGGACGCTGAAATTTGCATGAAACAATAATAATCTGCTCTGCATCTGAACTTTAAACCTATTTTTTAAATTTTATATTATTTTATACATTTTTAAATCTTAAACTATTGTAACTCCTATAATATTAGCTCCTAGCGACGCTGAAATTGTATGCGGAAAATAATAATAATCTGTTCTACATCTGAACTTTCAAACCTATTTTTTTTTTGATTCTTTCATGATTTCAGAAAATTTATAGCCTTGAATGAAAAATTATGAATGCTACCCTAATCGTCCTTAATTTCCAGGTACGACGAACGTTTTCTACAAGTATTTAGCATTTTATACATTCCTGAAATCTTTAAACGACTGTATCTCCGGAAAGTATTAGCCCTACGACGCTAAAATTTGCATGGAAAAATAATAATAATCTATTCTACAATTGGAATTTTCAAACCTATTTTAAATTTTTCATGATTTTAAATTTATAGCCTGCAATGAAAAAAATTATGAATGCCATTTTAATCGTCCTTGAATTTCCAGTTACAATGAATGTTTTCTACAAGTTTATAGCATTTTATACATTCTGAAATCTTTAAACGGCTGTAACTCCTATAATATTAGCCTCATGACGCTTAAATCTGGTACTGAAAATAACAATAATCTGTTCTATCTGAACTTTCAAACCTATTTTTTTAAATTTTTTCATGATTTTAGAAAATTTATAGCCTTCGATGGAAAAATTATGAATGCCAATGTAATCGTCCTTAATTTCCAGTTACGACGAATGTTTTCACAAGTTTATTGCATTTATACATTCTGAAATCTTTAAACGACTGTATCTCCGAAAGTAGTAGCCCTACGATGCTAAAATCTGTAATGGAAAAAATAACAATAATCTGTCTCTATATCTGAACTTTCAAACTCTATTTTTAAATTTTTTTCATGATTTTAGAAAATTTATAGCCTTCGATGGAAAAAATTATGAATTCCGCATTTTAATCGTCCTTGGAATTTTAGTTAAAACGAATGATTTCTACAAGTTTGTAGCATATAATGCATTCTAAATCTTTAAACGGCTGAAACTACTGTAATATTAGCTTACATGACGCTGAAATTTGCATGAAAAATAACAATAATCTGTCTTACATTTAAACTTTCAAACGTATTTTTTTAAATTTTTTCATGATTTTAGAAAATTTATAGCCTTCTGATAGAAAAATTATAATTCATTGTAATCGTCCCCAATTTCCAGTTACGACGAATGTTTTCTACAAGTTTATAGATTTTATAAGCATTCCGAAATCTTTAAACGGCTGTATCTCGGAAACTATTAGCCCTACGACGCTAAAATTTGCATGGAAAAATAAATAACCTGTTCTACATTCGAACTTTCAAAATCCTATTTTTTAAATCTTTTCAAGATTTTAGAAAATTTATAGCCTCCGATGAAAATTATGAATGCCATTGTAATTGTCCTTGAATTTAAAGATACGAATGTTTTCACAAGTTTATTGCATTTTATACATTCTGGAAATCTTAAACGGCTGTAACTTCGTAAAATAGCCCTACGACGCTGGAAGGTTTTGCATGGAAAAAAATAAATAATAATCTGTCTTGCTATCTGGAACTTCAAACTTATTTTTAATTTTTTCTATGATTTTAGAAAATTTATGGCCTTCGATGGAAAAAATTATGAATCCCATTTTAATCGTCCTTTTTGAATTTCTAGTTAAAAACGAATGATTTCACAAGTTTATAGCATATAATGCATCTAGAATTTTTAAACGGCTGCACTCCAAATATTAGCCTTACGACGCTGAAATTTGCACATGGAAAAAACAATAACCTGTTCTGGCATTCGAACTTTCAAACCTATTTTTAAATTTTTCATGATTTTAGAAAATTTATAGCCTTCCAATGAAAAATTATGAATGCCATTTTTATCGTCTTTGAATTAACAGTTACGATGAATGTTTCTCTACAAGTTTATAGCATTTTATACATTCTGAAAATTTTAAACGGCTTAAACTCCTAAAATATTAGCCCTACGACGCTGAAATTTGCATGGAAAAATAACAATAATCTGTTCTACATTCAAACTTTTAAACCTATTTTTTAAAATTTTTTTATGATTTTATAAAATTTATAGCCTTCGAAGGAAAAATTATGAATGCCATTGTAATCGTCCTTGAATTTGCCATGATGAATGTTTCTACAAGTTTATAGCATTTTATAGCATTCCGAAATCTTTTTAAACGGCTGTATCTCCATTAGCCTCATGATGCTGAAACTTGCATGGAAAAATAACCATAATCACTTCTACATTCGAACTTTCAAACGTATTTTTTAAATTTTTTCATGATTTTAGAAAATTTATAGCCTTCGATGGAAAAATTATGAATCCCATTTTAATCGTCCTTGAATTTCTAGTTAAAACGAATGTATTTACATGAGTTTATAGCATATAATGCATTCCTGAAATTTTTAAACGGCCATAACTCCTAAAATATTAGCCCTACGACGCTGAAATTTGCATGGAAAAAATAAATAATAATCTGCCTTACATCTGAATTTTCAAACCTATTTTTTTAAAATTTTTTATAGCATTTTATACATTCTGGAAATCTTTAAACGGCTGTAACTCCTAACACATAGCCCTACGACGCTGAATTATGAAAAATAATAATAATCTGTTCTATATCTTGAACTTTCAAACTCTATTCTTTAAAATTTTTAATGATTTAAGAACATTTATAGCCTTCAATGAAAAATTATGAATGCCATTTTAATGGTCCTTGAATTTACGACGAATGTTTTCTACAAGTTTATAGCATTTTATACATTCTGGAAATCTTTGAACGTAATAGTAACTCCTAAAATATTGTACTTACGTCGCTGGAAATTTGCATGGAAAAATAACAATAATCTGCTCTACATTCGAACTTTCAAACCTATTTTTTTAAATTTTTTATAGCATTTTATACATTCTGAAATCTTTAAGCGGCTGTAACTCCTATAATATTAGCCCTACGACGCTGAAATTTGCATGGAAAAATAACAATAATCTGTTCTACATTCGAACTTTCAAACGTATTTTTTTAAATTTTTTCATGATTTTAGAAAATTTATAGCCTCGGGATGGAAAATATGAATGCCATTCTAATCGTCCTTAATTTCAGTTACGACGAATGTTTCTACAAGTTTATAGCATTTATACATTCCGAAATCTTTAAACGGCTGTATTCCGAAAAATATTAGCCTCTACGACGCTAAAATTTGCATGGAAAAATAACAATAATATGTTCTACACTTGAACTTTTTAAATCCTATTTTTTAAATTTCTTTGATGATTTTAGGAAAATTTATAGCCTCGATGGAAAAACAATGAATGCCATTGTAATTGTCCTGAATTTCCAGTTACGACGAATGTTTCTACAAGTTTATTGTAGATTTTATACATTCTGGAAATCTTTTAAACGGCTGTAACTCCTAAAATAATAGCCCTACGACCGTGCATTTTCTAAATCGTAACAAATGACCATATATTTTGAAAGCCCAGAGCATGAAGAACACGCCTGTAGCTTCAGAATGCAAAAATTCGCATTTTTGTAGGAGATATGATCGTTTAAAGCCGATCCAATTTCCTTGGCAAAATCGGAAAAGTTCAACGTACCCCCACCTGTTGAATTTTTCAAATTTCGACCGGACACGGATTTTATGAAAACCAGGATCCCGACCCGAAATTTAACGGCCATTTCAGTGGTGCAAGTCATTTTCTGTTTATGGCTTCGGCACCATTGCAATTCGAAAACTCCTAAACTACGCCATTTTTAAAGATAAAGCCTCTGCAAACCGCACTCTTCGTCAGAACGTAACAAATGACCATATATTTTGAAAGCCCAGAGCCTGGGGAACACGCCCGTAGCTTCAGAATGCAAATATTCGCATTTTTGTAGGAGATATGATCATTTAAAACCGATCCTAATTTCGCCAGCAAAATCGGAAAAAGTTCAACGTACCCCCACCTATTTGAATTTTAAATTTCGACCGGACACAGCGATTTTATGAAAACCAGGATCTGACTCGAAATTTAACGACCATTCAGTGGTGCCAGGTCATTTTCTGTTTATGGCTTCGTTTTCCGATCAATTCGCGAAAACTCCTAAAATACGCCATTTTTAATTAAAGCCTCACAAACCATGCTCTCCGTCGAACGTAACAAATGACCATATATTTTGAAAACCCAGAGCCTGGGGAACACGCCCGTAGCTTCAGAATGCAAAAATTCGCATTTGTGTAGGAGATATGATCGTTTAAAACCGATCCTAATTTCCTTGGCAAAATCGGAAAAGTTCAACGTACCCCCACCTGTTGAATTTTTCAAATTTCATTTCGGACACGATTTTATGAGAAAACCAGGATCCTGACTCGAGAATTTAACGGCGATTTCAGTGGTGCAAGTCATTTTTTCTGTTTTATGGTTTCGTTTTCAGTATAATTCGTAAACTCCTAAAATACGCCATTTTTAAAGTAAAAACCTCTGAAACCATTGCTCTGCGTCCGAACGTAACAAATGACCATATATTTTAAAACCCAGAGCCTGAAGAACACGCCCGTAACGAGAATGCAAAAATTCGCATTTTTGTAGGAGATATGATCGTTTAAAGCCGATCGCCAATTTCTTGGCAAAATCGGGAAAAGTTCAGCATGCCCCACCTGTTGAATTTTCAAATTTCGACCGGACACACGGATTTTAAATAAAAGCCAGGATCCTGACTCGAAATTTGCGACGATTTCAGTGGTGCCGTCATTTTCTGTTTATGGCTTCGTTTTCGTGCAATTCGCGAAAACTCCTAAAATACGCCATTTTTAAAGTAAAAAGCCTCTGAAACCGTACTCTGCTGCGTCCGACATGGCACAAATGACCATATCTTTTGAAAGTCCAGAGCCTGGGGAACACGCCCGTAGCTTCAGAATGCAAAAATTCGCATTTTTGTAGGAGATATGATGGTTTAAAGCCGATCCTAATTTCCTTGGCAAAATCGGAAAAGTTCAACGTACCCCCACCTGTTGAATTTTTCAAATTTCGACAGGATACGGATTTTGATGAAAACCAGGATCCTGACTCGATATTTAACGGCGATTTCAGTGGTGCAAGTCATTTTTCTGTTTATGGCTTCGTTTTCGTGCAATTCGCGAAACTCCTAAAATACGCCATTTTAAAGTAAAAGCCTCTGGAAACCGTACTCTGCGTCCGAACGTAACAAATGACCATATATTTTGAAAGCCCAAGCATGAAGAACACGCCCGTAACTTCAGAATGCAAGAATTCGCATTTTGTAGGAATATGATCGTTTAAAGCCGATCAATTTCCTTGGCAAAATCGGAAAAGTTCAACGTACCCCCACCTGTTGAATTTTCAAATTTCGACCAGACACAGTTTTGCCAGTAACCAGGATCCTGACTCGAAATTTAACAGCGATTTCAGTGGTGCAAGTCATTTTCTGTTTATGGCTTCGCTTTCGTGCAATTCGCGAAAACTCCTAAACTACGCCATTTTTAAAGATAAAGCCTCTTAAACCACCTCTTCGTCAGAACATGTAAATGACCATATATTTTTTGAAAGCCCAGAGCCTGGGAACACGCCCGTAACTTCAGAATGCAAATATTCGCATTTTGTAGGAGATATGATCGTTTAAAGCCGATCTAATTTCATGGCAAAATCAAAAGTTCAAGCAATACCCCACCTGTTGAATTTTTAGAATTTCGACCGGACACGGATTTTTATGAAAACCAGGATCCTGACTCGAAAATTTAACGGCCATTCAGTGGTGCAGAGTCATTTTCTGTTTATGGCTTCGTTTCCAGTCAATTCGCGAAAACTCCTAAAATACGCCATTTTTAAGTAAAAGCCTCCTGGAAACCGTACTCTGCGTCCCGGGCAACAAATGACCATATATTTGAAAGCCCAGAGCCTGGGGAACACGCCCGTAGCTTCAGAATGCAAAAATTCGCATTTGTGTAGGAGATATGATCGTTTAAAGCCGATCCTAATTTCCTTGGCAAAATCGGAAAAGTTCAACGTACCCCACCTGTTGAATTTTTCAAATTTCGGCTCCGGACACGGATTTTATGAAAACCAGGATCCTGACTCGGAAATTTAACGGCGATTTCAGTGAGTACGTGGTCAAGTCATTTTTCTTTTTTGGCTTCGTTTTCGTGAAATTTTGAAAACTCCTAAAATACGCCATTTTTAAAGTAAAGCCTCTGAAACCGTACTCTGCGTCCGAACGTAACACATAACATATTTTGAAAGCCCAGAGCCGGGGAACACCCCCGTGCTTCAGAATGCAAAAATTGCATTTTTGTAGGAGATGTGATCGTTTAAAGCCGATCCTAATTTCCTTTGTCAAAATCGGAAAAGTTCAACGTACCCCCACCTGTTGAATTTTTCAAATTTCGACCGAGACGGATTTTTATGAAAACCAGGATCCTGACTCGAAATTTAACGGCGATTTCAGTGGTGCAAGTCATTTTTCTGTTTATGGCTTCGTTTTCGTGCAATTCGCGAAAACTCCTAAAATACGCCATTTTTAAAGTAAAAGCCTCTGCAAACCGTACTCTGCGTCCGAACGTAACAAATGACCATATATTTTGAAAGCCCAGACCTGGGAACACGCCCGTAGTTTCCCAGAATGAAAATTTTTTTTGTAGGAGATATGATCGTTTAAACCGATCCAAATTTCCTTTGTCAAAATCGGAAAAGTTCCACGTACCCCCCCTGTTGAATTTTTCAAATTTCGACCGGACACGGCTTTTTATGAAAACCCGGATCCTGACTGAAATTTAACGGCATTCAGTGGTTCAGTCATTTTCGTTTATGGCTCCCGTGCACCAGAAAACCCTAAAATACGCCATTTTTAAAGAAAAAGCCTCTGAAACCGTACTCTCGTCCGAACGTAACAAATAAACCATATATTTTGAAAGCCCAGAGCCTGGGGAACACGCCCGTAGTTTCAGAATGCAAAAATTGCTTTTTTGTGGGAGATATGATCGTTTAAAGCCGATCCAAATTTTCCCTGGCAAAATGGAAAAGTTCAACGTACCCCACCTGTTAAATTTTCAAATTTCGACCGGAACGGATTTTTATGAAAACCAGGATCCTGACTCAAAATTTTAACGGCGATTTCAGTGGTGCAAGTCATTTTTCTTTTTTATGGCTTCTGTTTTCGGAAATTCGCGAAAACTCCTAAAATACGCCATTTTAAAGTAAAAGCCTCCAAACGTACTTTGCGTCCGAACGTAAAAATGACCATATTTTGAAAGCCCAGAGCCTGGGAAACGCCCAGCTTCAGAATGCAAAAATTCGCATTTTTGTAGGAGATATGATCGTTTAAAGCCGATCCCTTCCTTTTGTCAAATGGGAAAAGTTCAACGTACCCCACCTGTTGAATTTTTCAAATTTCGCCCGACACGGATTTTTATAAAAACCAGGATCCTGACTCGAAATTTAACGGCATTTCAGTGGTGCAAGTCATTTTTCTGTTTATGGCTTCGTTTTCGTGCAATTCGCGAAAACTCCTAAAATACGCCATTTTTAAAGTAAAAGCCTCTGAAACCGTACTCTGCGTCCGAACGTAACAAATGAACATATATTTTGAAAGCCCAGAGCCTGGGGAACACGCCCGTAGCTTCAGAATGCAAAAATTCGCATTTTTGTAGGAGATATGATCGTTTAAAGCCGATCCTAATTTCCTTGTCAAAATCGGAAAAGTTCAACGTACCCCCACCTGTTGAATTTTCAAATTTCGACCGGAACGGATTTTTATGAAACCAGGATCCTGACTCGAAATTTAACGTCATTTTTTCTGTTTATGGCTTCTGTTTTCGTGCAATTGCGAAAACTCCTAAAATACGCCATTTTAAAGTAAAAGCCTCTGCAAACCGTACCTGCGTCCGAACGTAACAAATGACCATATATTTTGAAAGCCCAGAGCCTGGGGAACACGCCCGTAGCTTCAGAATGCAAAAATTCGCATTTTTGTAGGAGATATGATCGTTTAAAGCCGATCCTAATTTCCTTGGCAAAATCGGAAAAGTTCAACGTACCCCACCTGTTGACTTTTCCAATTTCGATCCGACACGGATTTTATGAAAACCAGGATCCTGACTCGAAATTTAACGGCGATTTCAGTGGTGCAAGTCATTTTTCGTTTATGGCTTCGTTTTCGTGCACCATGCGAAAACTCCTAAAATACGCCATTTTTAAAGTAAAGCCTCTGGAAACCGTACTCTGCGTCCGAACGTAACAAATGACATATATTTTGAAAGCCCAGAGCTGGAACACGCTCGTAGCTTTCAGAATGCAAAATTCGCATTTTTGTAGGAGATATGATCGTTAAAGCCGATCCTAATTTCTTGCAAATCGGAAAAGTTCAACGTACCCCACCTGTTGAATTTTTCAAATTTCTGACCGAACGGATTTTATGAAAACCAGGATCCTGACTCGAATTAACCATTTGTGGTGCAGTCATTTTCTGTTTATGGCTTCGTTTTCGTGCAATTCGCGAAAACTCCAAAATACGCCATTTTAAAGTAAAAGCCTCTGCATACCATACTCTGCGTCCGAACGTAACAAATGACCATATATTTTGAAAGCCCAGAGCCTGGGGAATACGCCCGTAGTTTCAGAATGCAAAAATTCGCATTTTTAGGAGATATGATCGTTTAAGCCGATCCTAATTTCCTTGGCAAAATCGGAAAAGTTCAACGTACTCCCACCTGTTGAATTTTTTCAAATTTCTGACTGGACACGGATTTTTATGAAAACCAGGATCCTGACTCGAAATTTAACGGCGATTTCGTGGTGCAAGTCATTTTGTTTATGGCTTCGTTTCGTGCAATTCGCGAAAACTCCTAAAATACGCCATTTTTAAAGTAAAAGCTCTGAAACCGTACCTGCGTCCGAACGTAACAATGACTATATATTTTGAAAGCCAGAGCTGGAACACGCCCGTAGTTTAGAATGCAAAATTCGCATTTTTGTAGGAGATGTGATCGTTTAAAGCCGATCCTAATTTCCTTGTCAAAATCGGAAAAGTTCAACGTACCCCCACCTGTTGAATTTTTCAAATTTCGACCGGACACGGATTTTTATGAAAACCAGGATCCTGACTCGAAATTTAACAAGTCATTTTTCTGTTTATGGCTTCGTTTTCGTGCAATTCGCGAAAACTCCTAAAATACGCCATTTTTAAAGTAAAAGCTCTGAAACCGTACTCTGCGTCCGAACGTAACAAATGACCATATATTTTGAAAGCCCAGAGCCTGGAACACGCCCGTAGCTTTAGAATGAGAAAATTCGCATTTTTGTAGGAGATATGATCGTTTAAAGCCGATCCTAATTTCTGTCAAAATCGGAAAAGTTCAACGTAATTTCACTCGTTGAATTTTTCAAATTTCGACCGGAACGGATTTTATGAAAACCAGGATCCTGACTCGAAATTTAACGGCGATTTCAGTGGTGCAAGTCATTTTTCTGTTTATGGCTTCGTTTTCGTGCAATTCGCGAAACTCCAAAATACGCCATTTTAAAGTAAAAGCCTCTGAAACCGTACTCTGCGTCCGAACGTAACAAATGACATATTTTTGAAAGCCCAGAGCCTGGGAACACGCCTGTAGTTTCAGAATGCAAAAATTCGCATTTTTGTAGGAGATATGATCGTTTAAAGCCGATCCTAATTTCCTTGTCAAAATCGGAAAAGTTCAACGTCCCCACCTGTTAAATTTTTCAAATTTCGACCGGACACGGATTTTTATGAAAACCAGGATCCTGACTCGAAATTTAACAAGTCATTTTTCTGTTTATGGCTTCGTTTTCGTGCAATTTGCGAAAACTCCTAAAATACGCCATTTTTAAAGTAAAAGCCTCTGCAAACCGAACTTGCGTCCGAACGTAACAAATGACCATATATTTTGAAAGCCCAGAGCCTGGGGAACACGCCCGTAGCTTCAGAATGAGAAAATTCGCATTTTTGTAGGAGATATGATCGTTTAAAGCCGATCCTAATTTCCTTGTCAAAATCGGAAAAGTTCAACGTACCCCACCTGTTGAATTTTTCAAATTTCGCCCGGGACACGGATTTATATGAAAACCAGGATCCTGACTCGAAATTTAACGGCGATTTCAGTGGTTAAATCTTCTGTTTATGGCTTCGTTTTCGTGCAATTTGCGAAAACTCCTAAAATACGCCATTTTTAAAGTAAAAGCCTCTGGAAACCGTACTCTGCGTCCGAACGTAACACATGAACATATATTTTGAAAGCCCAGAGCCTGGGGAACACGCCCGTGGCTTCAGAATGCAAAAATTCGCATTTTTGTAGGAGATGTGATCGTTTAAAGCCGATCCTAATTTCCATGTCAAAATCGGAAAAGTTCAACGTACCCCCACCTGTTGAATTTTTCAAATTTGCCCGGGAGAGGGTTTTTTATGAAAACCAGGATCCTGACTCGAAATTTAACGGCGATTTCAGTGGTGCAAGTCATTTTTCGTTTATGGCTTCTGTTTTCGTGCAATTCGCGAAACTCCTAAAATACGCCATTTTTAAAGAAAAAGCTCTGCAAACCGTACTGCGCCCGCAACAAATGACCATATCTTTGAAAGCTCAGAGCCGGGGGAACACCCCCGTAGCTTCAGAATGCAAAAATTGCATTTTTGTAGGAGATATGATCTTTTAAAAGCCGATCCAATTTCTTGTCAAAATCGGAAAAGTTCAACGTACCCCCACCTGTTGAATTTTTCAAATTTCGACCGGAGACGGATTTTTATGAAAACCAGGATCCTGACTCGAAATTAACGGCGCATTCAGTGGTGCAAGTCATTCTTTCTGTTTATGGCTTCGTTTCGTGCATCGCGAAAACCCTAAAATACGCCATTTTTAAAGTAAAAGCCTCTGCAAACCGTACTCTGCGTCCGAACGTAACAAATGACCATATATTTTGAAAGCCCAGAGCCGGGCAACATCCCCGTAGCTTCAGAATGAAAAAATTCGCTTTTTTGTAGGAGATATGAACGTTTAAAGCCGATCCTAATTTCCTTGAAAATCGGAAAAGTTCAACGTACCCCACCTGTTGAATTTTTCAAATTTCGACCGGACACGGATTTTTATGAAAACCAGGATCCTGACTCGAAATTTAACAAGTCATTTTTCTGTTTATGGCTTCGTTTTCGTGCAATTTGCGAAAACTCCTAAAATACGCCATTTTTAAAGTAAAAGCCTCTGCAAACCGTACTCTTGTCAGAACGTAACAAATGCCCAATATTTTGAAAGCCCAGAGCCTGGGGAACACGCCCGTAGCTTCAGAATGAGAAAATTCGCATTTTTGTAGGAGATATGATCGTTTAAAGCCGATCCACTTCTGTCAAAATCGGAAAAGTTAAAACGTACCCCACCGGGAATTTTTCAATTTCGCCCGGGACACGGATTTATATGAAAACCAGGATCCTGACTCGAAATTTAACGGCGATTTCAGTGGTTCAAGTCATTTTTCTGTTTATGGCTTCGTTTTCGTGCAATTTCGCGAAAACTCCTAAAATACGCCATTTTTAAAGTAAAAGCCTCTGGAAACCGTACTCTGCGTCCGAACGTAACACATGAACATATATTTTGAAAGCCCAGAGTTGGGAACACGCCGTAGTTTCAGAATGCAATATTCGCATTTTTGTAGGAGATATGATCGTTTAAAGCCGATCCTAATTTCCTTGGCAAAATCGGCGTTCAACGTACTTCAATTGTTGATTCTTTCAAATTTCGACCGGACACGGATTTTTATGAAAACCAGGATCCTGACTCGAAATTTAACAAGTAATTTTTCTGTTTATGGCTTCGTTTTCGTGCAATTTGCGAAAACTCTAAAAATACGCCATTTTTAAAGTAAAAGCCTCTGCAAACCGTACTCTTCGTCAGAACGTAACAAATGACCATATATTTTGAAAGCCCAGAGCCTGAACACGCCCGTAGTTTCAGAATGCAAAAATTCGCATTTTTGTAGGAGATATGATCGTTTAAAGCCGATCCTAATTTTGGCCGGAAAAGTTCAACGTAACTTCATCTGTTGGACTTCAAATTTCGACCGACACGGATTTTTATGAAAACCAGGATCCTGACTCGAAATTTAACGGCGAGATTTGCGTGGTAAGTCATTTTTCTGTTTATATTTCTGCTTTGTGCAATCTGCGAAAACCCTAAAATACGCCATTTTTAAAGTAAAGCCTCTGAAACCGTGTACCTGCGTCCGAATAAACACCATATGTTTTGAAAGCCCAGAGCCTGGGAACACGCCCAGAAGTTCAGAATGCAAATTCGCATTTTTGTAGGAGATATGATCGTTTAAATCCGATCCTAATTTTGTCAAAATCGGAAAAGTTCAACGTAAATTTCAATTCGTTGAATTCTTTCAAATTTCGACCGGACACGGATTTTTATGAAAACCAGGATCCTGACTCGAAATTTAGCCCATGATTTCAGTGGTGCAAGTCATTTTTCTGTTTATACTTGCTTTCGTGTGCAATTCGCGAAACTCCCAAATACGCCATTTTGTGCTAAAAGCCTCTGGAAACCGTACTTCGCGTCCGAACGGCAACAAATGACCATATATCGGAAAGCCCAGAGTCTGGGGAACACGCCCAGAAGCTTCAGAATGCAAAATTCGCACGGTAGATATGATCGTTTAAAGCCGATCCAATTTTTCTTGGCAAAATCGAAAGTTCAACGCACCCCCACCTGTTGAATCTTTTCAAATTTCGACCGACACGGATTTTTATGAAAACCAGGATCCCACTCGAAATTTACCTGGCGATTTATGGTGCAAGTCATTTTCTGTTTATATGGCTTCGTTTTCGTGCACTGGTGAAAACTCCTAAAATACGCCATTTTTAAAGTAAAGCCTGGAAACCGTGCATCGTATCCGAACGTAACAATGACAATATATTTTAAAGCCCAGAGCATGAAGAACACGCCCAGAAGCTTTCAGAATGCAAAATTCGCATTTTTGTATGAGATATGATCGCTTAAAGTCGGATCCCACCCTTGTCAAAATCGGAAAAGTCTTAACGTACCACCTGTTGAATTTTTCTAAATTTCGACCGGCCACGGATTTTTGCGAAAACCAGAACCTGACTCGAAATTTTAACGGCGATTTCCAGTGGTGCAAGTCATTTTTCTGTTTATGGCTTCTGCTTTCGTGCACTGCGAGAACACCTAAAATACGCCATTTTAAAGTAAAGCCTCTGAAACCGTAATTTTCGCGTCCGAACGTAACAAATGACCATATATTTGAAAGCCCAGAGCCTGGGGAACACGCCCGTAGTTTTCAGAATGCAAAAATTCGCATTTTGTAGGGAGATATGATCGTTTAAAGCCGATCCAATTTTCTGGCAAAATCGGAAGTTCAACGTACCCCACCTGTTGAATTTTCAAATTTCGACCGGACACGGATTTAAGTGAAAACCAGATCCTGACTCGAAATTCTACCATGATTTCAGTAGCAAGTCATTTTTCTGTTTATGGCTTCTGCTTTCAGCACCATGAAACTCCAAATACTTTCATTTTTAAAGTAAGTTTCTGCAAACTGCAATTTCGTCAGAACGTAACAAATGACCATATATTTTGAAAGCCCAGAGCCTGGGGAACACGCTCGTAGTTTTCAGAACGTACCCGCATTTTTGTAGGGGAGATATGATCGCTTAAAGCCGATCCCATTTTTCTGGCAAAATCGGAAAAGTTAAATCCTTTGAATTTTTCAAATTTCCGACCGACACGGATTTTACAGGAAAACCAGGATCCTGACTCGAAATTTAACGGCGATTTCAGTGGTGCAAGTCATTTATCTGTTTATGGCTTGCTTTCGTGCAAATTCGCGAAAACT
Source organism: Teleogryllus oceanicus (assembly GCA_964035755.1). NCBI lineage: Eukaryota > Metazoa > Arthropoda > Insecta > Orthoptera > Gryllidae > Teleogryllus > Teleogryllus oceanicus. The sequence goes on from CAXIVR010000015.1 coordinate 1,579,817, forward strand.
CCTAAAATACGCCATTTTTAAAGTAAAAGCCTCTGCAAACCGTACTCTGCGTCCAAATTTAACAAATGACCATATGTTTTGAAAGCCCAGAGCCTGGGGAACACGCCTGTGACAGAATGCAAAAATTCGCATTTTAGGGGAGATATGATCGTTTAAAGCCGATCCTAATTTCCTTGGCAAAATCGGAAAAGTTCAACGCACTCCAGTTTGAATTTTCAATTTCGACCGGACACGGATTTTTATGGAACCAGATCCGGATCGAAATTTAACAGCGATTTCGGTAGTGCAAGCTGGTTTTTCTGTTTATGGCTTGCCGTGCACTATGAACACACCTTAAAATACGCCATTTTTAAGTAGCTTCGGAAAATGTACTCGCAAGTCCGTTCCATAAATAGAACGATAGAACGATAGAACGATAGAACGATAGATACGATAGAACGATAGTTACATAGAACGATAGAAGCGATATATAGAACGATAGAAGGGATACATTGAACGCTAGAATTGAACGATAGAACGGATAAAGAACGATAGAACGGATACATTGAACGATAGAACGGATACATTGAACGATTAAACGAATACATTGAACGATAGAACGGATACATTGAACGATAGAACGGATACATTGAACGATAGAACGGATACATTGAACGATAGAACGGATAAATAGAACGATAGAACGGATAAATAGAACGATAGAGCGGATAAATAGAACGATAGAACGGATAAATAGAACGATAGAACGGATAAATAGAACGATAGAGCGGGTAAATAGAACGATAGAGCGGATAAATAGAACGATAGAGCGGATAAACAGAACGATAGAGCAGATAACAGAACGATAGAGGATAAATGAACGATAGGATGGATAAATAGAACGATATAGTGATAACAGAACGATAGGAGCGGATAAATAAAACGATAGAGCGGATAAATAGGACGATAGAGCGGATAAATAGAACGATAGAGCGGATAAATAGAACCAAAGAGTGGATAAATAGAACGATAGAGCGGTAAAATAGAACGATAGAGCGCATAAATAGAACGATAGTGCGCATAAAAAGAACGATAGTCGGATAAATAGAACGATAGAGCGGATACATAGAACGATAGAACGAATACATTGAACGATTAAACGAAATATTGAATGACAACGGATACATTGAACGATAGAACGGATTTATTGAACGATAGAACGGATAGCATTGAACTATAGAACGGATATTATAGAACGATAGAACGGGATACATAGAACGATAGAACAGATACGTAGAACGATAGAACGAATACATAGAACGGTAGAACTTATACATAGAACGACAGAACGGATAAATAGAACGATAGAACGGATACATAAAACGACAGAAACGGATAAATGAACGATACAGGGGATAAATAGAATGATAGGAACGGATAAATAGAACGATTGAACGGAGAAATAGAACGATAGAACGGGCAAGGATAAACGATTGGAACGGATAAAATAGAACGATAGATGGATAATTAGAGGTAGAACGGATACATAGAACGATAGAGCGGATAAATAGAACGATAGAGCGGATAAATAGAACGATAGAGCGGATAAATAGAATGATAGAGCAGATAAATAGAACGATAGAGCGGATAAATAGAACGATAGAGCGGATAAATAGAACGATAATGTGGATAAATAGAACGATAGAGCGGATAAATAAAATGATAGGAGCGGATAAATATGGACGATAGGAGCGGATAAATAGAACGATAGAGCGGATAAATAGAACGATAGAGCGGATTATTAAAACGATAGAGTGCATAAATAGAACGATAGAGTGGATAAATAGAACGATAGAGCGGATAAATAGAACGATAGAGTGGATAAATAGAACGATAGAAAGGATAAATAGAACGATAGAGTGGGTAAAATGGAACGATAAAGCGGATAAATAGCAACGATAGAGCGCATAATAGAACGATAGAGCGTATAAAATAGAACGATAGATGGATAAATAGGAATGATAGAGAGCATAAATAGAACGATAGAGCGCATTTAAAACGATAAAGCGCATAAATAGAGCGATAGAGCGCATAAATAGAACGATAGAGCGCATAAATTGAACGATAGAGCGCATAAATAGAACGATAGAGCGCATAAAATGAACGATAGGTCGGATAAATAGAATGATAGAGCGGATACATAGAACGATAGAGCGGATACATTGAACGATAGAATGGATACATTGAACGATTAAAACGAATACATTGAACGACAGAACGGAGATTGAATGATAGAACGCGGATTATTAATTGAACGATAGAACGGATACATTCGAACGATAGAACTGATACATACAGAACGATAGAACAGATACGTAGAACGATAGAACGAATACATAGAACGTAGAACGGATACATAGAACGACAGAACGGATAAATAGAACGATAGAACGGGTACACAAAACGATAGAACGGGTAAATAGAACGATACATGGGATAAATAGAATGATAGAATGGATAACAGAACGATTGAACGGATAAATAGAACGATAGAACGGATATAAAAACGATTGAACGGATATATAGAATGATAGATGGGATAATCGAACGATTAAGCATATAAATAGAACGATAGAACGGATAAATAGAACGATTAAGCATATAAATAGAACGATAGAACGGATAAATAGAACGATAGAACGGATAAATAGAACGATAGAGCCGGATAAATAGAACGATAGAGCGCATAAATAGAACGATAGAGCGTATAAAAAGAACGATAGAGCGCAGCAATAGAACGATACAGCGCATAAATAGAACGATAAGCGGGTAAATAGGAACGATAGAGTGATAAATAGAACGATAGAGCGGATAAATAGAACGATAGAGCATAAATAAAACGATAGAGCGGATAAGTAGAACGATAGAGTTGGTAAAATAGAACGATAGAGCGGGTAAATAAACGATATAGCGGATAAATAGGGTACGATAGAGCGCATAAATAGAATGATAGAGCGCATAAATAGAACGATTGAGCGAATAATTAAAACGATAGAGCGCATATATAGAACTATAAGGTACATAAATAGAACGATAGAGCGCATAAATATAACGATAGAGCGGATTATTAGAACGATAGAGCGGATAAATAGAACGATAGGTTGTGACAACAGAACGATAGAGCGCACAACGAACGATAGAGCGGATAAATAGAACGATAGAGCGAATAATTAGAACGATAGAATGGATAAATAGAATGATAGAGTTGATAACAGAAACGATAGAGCGGATAAATAGAATGATAGAGCGGATAAATAGAACGATAGAGCGGATAAATAGAACGAGAGAACCGATAAATAGAAACGATAGGACGGATAAACAGAACGATAGAGCGGATAAATAGAACGATAGAGCAGATAAATTGAACGATAGAGCGATAAAATTGAACGATAGAGCGGATAACAGAACGATAGAACGATAAACATGATAGAGCGGATAATTAGAACGATAGAGCAGATAAATTGAACGATAGAACGGATACATTGAACGCTAGAACGGGATAATACATTGAACAACAGAACGGATACATCGAACAATAGGAACGATACATTATACGAAATACGATACATTTGAGCGATAGAATGGATACATAGAACGATAGAACGTATAACATTGAACGACAGAACGGATACTTTGAACGATAGGAACGGATACACATTGAACGAAAAGAACGGATATATTGAACGATAGAACGGATACATTGAACGATACAGAACGGATACATTGAACGATAGAACGGATATATATTGAACGATAGAACGGATACATTGAACGATAAAACGGATACATAGAACGATAGAACGAATACATAGAACAATAGAACGGATACATAGAACGATAGAACGGATATATAGAACGATAGAACGGATAAATAGAACGACAGAACGGATAACAAGAACGATAGAACGTGGATAAATAGAACGATAGAACGGATACATAGAACGGATAAATAGGAAACGATAGAGTATGGATAAATAGAACGATAGAGTTGGATAAATAGAACGATAGAGCGAATAAATAGAACGATAGGAGCGGATAAATAGAGCGATAGAACGGATGAATAGAACCACAGAGTGATGAATAGAACGATACAGCGGATGAATAGAAAACGATAGAGCGAATGAATAGAACGATAGAGCGGATGAATAGAACGATAGAGCGGACGAATAGAACGATAGGAGCGGAAGTAACAGAAAGATAGAGCGAAGAATAGAACTATTAGCGGCGGATGAATAGAACGATAGAGCTGAATGAATAGAACGATAGAGCAAATAACAGAACGATAAGTCGGATAAATTAAACGATAGAGCGCATGATATTGAACGATAGAGCGATAAAATTGAAACGATATAAAGTGGATAAATTCGAACGATATGATAAATTGAACGATAGAGCGATAAATTGAACGATAGAGCGGATCAATAGAACGATAGAGCGGATCAATAGAACGATGGAGCGGATCAATAGAACGATAGAGCGGACCAATAGAACACAGAGCGGATCAATAGAACGTTAGAGCGAATCAATAGAACGATAGAGCGGATCAATAGAACGATAGGAGCGGACTAATAGAACGATAGAGCGGATCAATAGAACGATAGAGCGGATCAATAGAAACGATAGAGCGGATCAATAGAACGATAGAGCAGATCAATAGAACGATAGAGCGGATCAACAGAACGATAGAGCGGATCAATAGAACGATAGAGCGGATCAATAGAACTATAGAGCGGATCAATCGAACGATAGAGCGACTAATAGAACGATAGAGGGATCAATAGGACAATAGAGAGCGGATAAATAGAACGATAGAGCGTATAAATAGAACGATAGAGCACATAAATAGAACGATTAAGCGCATAACAGAACAACAGAGCGCATAATAGAACGATAGAGCGCATAAATAGAACGATAGAGCAGATAAATTGAACGATAGAACGGATAAATAGAGCGATAGAGCGGATAAATAGAACGACAGAGCGGATCAATAGAACGATAGAGCGGATCAATTCGAACGATTGAGCGTACAACAGAACGATAGAGCGCATAAATAGAACGTAGAGCGTATAAAATAGAACGATAGAGCGACAACAGAACGATAGGTCGGATAACAGAACGATAGAGTGGTTGTAAATAGAACGATAGAGCGTATAAATAGAAATCGATAGGGAGTGGATAAATAGGAACAATAGAGCGGATAAATGGAACGATAGAGCGGATAAAACTGAACGATAGAGCGGATAAATAGAACAAGAGAACGGATAAATGGAACGATAGATTGCATAAATAGAACGATAGAACGATAGATACGATAGAACGATAGATACATAGAACGATAGAACTGGCTATACATAAACGACAGAACGGATACATTGAACGTGCTGAAACGATAGAGCGGATAAATAGAACAAGAGAACGGATAAATGGAACGATAGATTGCATAAATAGAACGATAGAACGATAGATACGATAGAACGATAGATACATTGAACGATAGAGCGGATACATAGAACGATAGAACGGATACATAGAACGATAGAACGGATACATAGAGAGATAGAACGGATAAATATAACGATAGAACGGATGAATAGTACGATAGAGCGAATGAATAGAACGATAGAGCGGATAAATAGAACGATAAGTCGGATAAATTAAACGATAGAGCGTATATATATTGAACGATAGAGCGGATAAATTCGAACGATATAGCTGGATAAAGTTCGAACGATAGAGCGATAACCAAGAACGATAGAGCGGATAAAATGAACGATAGAGCGGACCAACAGAACGATAGAGCGGAATAAATAGAACGATAGAGCGGATAAATAGAAACGATAGAGCGATCAATAGAACGATAGAGCGGATCAATTGAACGATTGAGCGCATAAATAGAACGATAGAGCGCATAAATAGAACGTAGAGCGCATAAATAGAACGATAGAGCGTATTATTAGAACGATAGGTCGGATAAATAGAAACGATAGAGTGGTTAAATAGAACGATAGAGCGGATAAATAGAATGATAGAGCGGATAATTAGAACAATAGATGGATAAATGGAGATAGAGCGGATAAATAGAATGATAGAGCGGATAAATAGAACAATAGAGCGGATAAATGGAACGATAGAACGGATACATTGAACGATAGAACGGATACATTGAACGATAGAACGGATACATTGAACGATAGAACGGATATATTGAACGATAGAACGGATACATTGAACGATACAGAACGGATACATTTAACGATAGAACGGATACACATGGAACGATAGAACGGATACATAGAACGATAGAACGGATACATAGAACGATAGAACGGATACATAGAACGATAGAACGGATAACATAGAGATAGAACGGATAAATATAACAACGGATAGAACCGGATAAATAGAACGATAGAACGGATAAATAGAACGATAAAGCGCATAAAAAGAACGATAGGGCGTATAAATAGAACGAGAGAGCGTATAAATAAACGATAGAGCGTATAAATAAAACGATAGAGCGCATAAATAGAACGATAGAGCGCATATAGAACGATAGAGTGCATATTTAGAACGATAGAGCGGAATAAAAGGACCATAGGGCGCATAAATAGAACGAGAGAGCGCATAAATAAACGATAGAGCGGATATATAGAACGACAGAGCGGATAAATAGAACGATAGAGCGGATAAATAGGACGATAGAGCTGATAAATAGAACGATAGAACGCATAAATAGAACTATCGAGCGCATAAATAGAACGATAGAGGGGATATATAGAACGATAGAGCGATAAATTGAACGTCAATAGACCGATAAGCGGATCAATAGAACGATAGAGCGGATCAATTGATCGATAAAGCGGATCAATAGAACGATAGAGCGGATCAATAGAACGATAGAGCGGATCAATAGAACGATAGAGCGGATCAATAAACCGATAGGTCGGATAAATAAAACGATATAGCGATAACTAGAACGGTAGAACGCATAAATAGAATCAGATAGAGCGGATAAATAGAACGATAGAGCGGATAACAGAACGATAGAGGATAAATAGAAACGATAGAGCAGATAGACGGAACGATAGAGCGGATAAATAGAACGATGAGCGCATAAATAGAACGATAGAGCGGATAAATAGAACGAAAAAGCGGATAAATAGAACGATAGAGTGGATAAATAAAACGATAGAGCGGATAAATGGAACGATAGAGCGCATAAATAGAACGATAGAGCGGATAACAGAACGATAGAACGAGATAGATATGATAGAACGATAGATACATACAACGGAGAGAACCGATACATAGAACGATAGAACGGATACATTGGAACGCCAGAACGACACATAAACGATAAACGGATACATTGAACTCACAACGGATACATTCGAACGATAGAAACGAATACATTAAACGATGAACGGATACATTGAACGATAGAACGATACATTGAACGTTAGAAATCGATACATTGTAATGATAGAACTGGATACAATGGAACGATAGAACGTTGAACGATAGAACGGATACATTGTACGATAGAACGGATACATTGAACGATAGAACGGATAGCATTGAAATCACGACATCTGATACATTGAACGATAGAATGGATACATAGAACGATAGAACGGATACATAGAACAATAGAACGGACTCAGAACGATAGAACGGATAAATAGAACGATAGAACGGATAAATAGAACGATAGAACGTATAAATAGAACGATGGAATGGATAAATAGAACGATAGAGCGTAATTAAAAGAACGATAGAGCTATACAACAGAACGATAGAGCGCATAAATAGAACGATAGAGCGTATAATAGAACGATAGAGCGCATAAATTGAACGATAGAGCGCATAAATACAACGATAGAGCGCATAAATAGAACGATAGAGCGCATAAGTAGAACGATAGAGCGCATTAATAAAACGATAGAGCGGATAAATAGAACGATAGAGCAGTTAACACAACGATAGAGCGATAAATAGAACGATAGAGCGGATAAATAGAACGATAGAGCGATAAATGGAACGATAGAGCGGATAAATAAAACGATAGAGCGCATAAATAGGAACGATAGAACGATAGATATGACAGAACGATAGATACATAGAACGATAGAACCGATACATAGAACGATAGAACGGATACATTGGAACGCCAGAACGGATACATTGAACGATAGAACGGATAATTTGAATCGATAGAACGGATACATTGAACGATAGAACGAATACATTAAACGATAGAACGGAAAAACATTGAGCGATAGAACGGATACATTGAACGATAGAACGGATATATTGAATAACAGAATGGATAATTGAGCGATAGAACGGATACATTGAACGATAGAACGGATATATTGAACAATAGAACGGATACATTGAACGATAGAACGGATAATTTGAACGATAGAACGGATACATTGAACTATAGATCGGATACATTGAACGATAAAACGGATACATTGAACGCTAGAACGGATATATTGAACGATAGAACGGATACGTAAAACGATAAAACGGATTACATAGAACGATAGAACGAATACATAGAACAATAGAACGGATACATAGAACGATAGAACGGATAAATGGAACGATAGAACGGAATAATAAAAACGATAGAACGGATAAGTAGAACGACAGATGGGATAAATAGAACGATAGAACGGATAAATAGAACGATAGAGCGAATAATTAGATCGATAGAGCGGATAAATAGAACGATAGAGCGGATAATTAGAACGATAGAGCGGATAATAAGAACGATTGAGCAGATAACAGGAAGATAGAGCGCTAAATAGAACGATAGAGCGGATAAATAGAACGATAGACCGGATATTTAGAACGATAGGAGTTGGATAAATAGAACAGAGCGGAGGAATAGAACGAGAGAGCGGATAAATTGAAAGATATTGCGGATAAATTGAACGATAGAGCGGATAAATTGAACGATAGAGCGGATATATAGAACGACAGAGCGGATAAATAGAAAAATAGAGCGGATAAATAGAACGATAGAGTGGATGAATAGAACGATAGAGCGCATAAATAGAACGATAGAGCGCATAAATAGAACGATAGAGCGCATAAATAAAACAATAGAGCGCATAAATAGAACGATAGAGCGCATAAATAGAACGATAGAGCGTATAACAGAACGATAGAGCGTATATATAGAACGGATAGAACGCATAAATAGAACGATAGAGCGCATAAATAGAACGATAAGAGCGCATAAATAGAACAATAGAGCGCATAAATAGAACGAATGAGCGGATAAACAGAACGATAGAGCAGCGTAACAGAACGATAGAGCGCATAAATAAAACGAAAGAGCGGATAAATAGAACGATAGAATGGATAAATAGAACGATATAGCGGATAAGTAGAAAAAGAGCGGATAAATAGAACGATAGAATGGATAAATAGAACGATATAGCGGATAAGTAGAAATATAGAGCGGATAAATAGAACGATAGTAAGGATACATTGAACGATAGAACGTATTCATAGAACGATAGAACGGATATATAGAACGATAGTACGATACATAGAACGATAGAACGGTTACATTGAACGATAGAACGGATACATTAATCGATAGATCGGATACATTGAAACGATAGAACGTATACATTGAACGATAGAACGGATACATTGAACGATAGAACGGATACATTTGAACGACAGAACAGATACATTAAACGATAGAACGGATACATTGAACGATAGAACGAATACATTGAACGATAGAACAGATGCATTAAACGATAACGGATACCAGAACGATAGAACGGATATATTGATCGATAGAACGGATACATGGAACGATAAAACGGATACATAGAACGATAGAACGGATACATAGAACGATATAGAACGGATACATAGAACGATGGAACGGATAAATAGAACGATAGAACGGATAAATAGAAACGATAGAGCGATAAATAGAACGATAGAGCTGATAAAGAAGGATGGTGAGCGAATAAATAGAACGATAGCGCGGATAAATAAACGATAACGCGAATAATTAGAACGATAGAGCGCATAAATAGAACGATAGAACGATAGATACGATAGAACGATAGATACATACAACGACAGAACCGATACATAGAACGATAGAACGGATATACATTGAACGATAGAACGAATACATTAAACGATAGAACGGATAATATCAACGATAGAACGGATAAATTGAACGTTAGAACGGATACATTGTACGATAGAACGGATACATTAAACGATAGAACGAATACATTGAACGATAGAACAGATGCATTGAACGATAGAACGGATATATTGAACGATAGAACGGATATATGGAACGATAAAACGGATAATAGTTAGAACGATAGAACGGATACATAACGATAGAACGGATACATAGAACGATAGAACGGATAAATAGAACGATAGAACGGATACATAAAACGATAGAACGGATAAATTGAACGATAGATAGGCAAAATAGAAAAGATGAAGGATAATAACGATGAAACGGATAAATAGAACGATAGAACGGATAAATAGAACGATAGAACGGATAAATAACGATAGAAGGATAAATAGAACGATAGAGCGCAAAAAAGAACGATAGATGGAATAAATAGACCGATAGAGCGGATAAAGAGAATGGTAGAGCGTATAAGTAGAACGATAGAGCTTATAACAGAACGGATAGGAGTTGATAAATAGAACGATAGGAGCGGATAAATAGAACGATAGAGCGGCAATAGAACGATAGGTTTTATAAATGAACGATAAAGCGCATTAATAAAACGATAGAGCGCATAAATAGAACGGTAGAGCGAATAAATAGAAACGATAGAGCGTATATATAGAAACGATAGAGCGTATATATAGAACGATAGATCGGATAAATACAACTATAGTTCGTATAAATAGAACGATAGAAATCGGATAAATAGAACGATAGAACGGATAAATAGAAAGATAGATGATATATAGAACGATAGAGTTGATAAATAGAAAGATAAAGTGATATATAGAACGATAGAGCGGATAAATAGAATGATAGAGCGCATAAATAGAGAACGATAGTAGAACGGATAAATAGAACGATAGAACGGATAAATAGAAAGATAGAGCGGATATATAGAACGATAGAGCGGATAAATAGAAAGATAGAGCGGATAAATAGAACGATAGAGCAGATAAATTGAACGATAGAGCGGATAAATTGAACGATAGAGCGAATAAATAGAACGATAGAACGGATAAATAAAACGATAGAACGGATAAATAGAACGATAGACTGATAAATAGAAAACGATAGGGCGTGATAACAGAACGATTGAGCGCATAAATAAAACGATAGAGCCTACAACAGAAACGATTGAGCGCATAAACAGAACGATAGGTCGGATAAATAGAACGATAGAGCGGATAAATAGAACGATAGAGCGGATAAATACAACGATATTGCGGATAATTAGAACGATAGAGCAGATAAATAGAACGATAGAGCGATAAATAGAACGATAGAGCGGATAATAGAACGGTAGAACGTATAAATAGAAAGATAGAACGATAGATACGATAGAAGATAGATATATTATAGACCGATAGAACAGGATACATAGAACGATAGAACGGGATACATTGAACGATAGAACGGATACTTTGAACGATAGAACGGATACATTGAACGATAGAACGGATATATTGAACGATAGAACGGATACATTGAACGATAGAACGGATACATTGAACGATAGAACGGATATATTGACCGATAGAACGGAGGCATTGAACGATAAACGGATGGCGACAGAACGATAGAACGAATACATAGAACAATAGAACGGACACATAGAACGATAGAACGGATACATAGAACGATAGAACGAATAACATAGGAACGATTGAACGGATAAATAGAACGATAGACAGATACATAAAACGATAGAACGGATAAATAGAACTATAGTTAAGATATATAGAATGATAGAGCGGATGAATAGAACGATAGAGCGAATGAATAGAACGATAGAGCGGATAAATAGAACGATAAGTCGGATAAATTAAACGATAGAGCGTAATATATTGAACGATAGAGCGATAAATTGAATGATATAGCGGATAAATTGAACGATAGAGCGGATAAATTGAACGATAGAGCGGATAAATTGAACAATAGAACGAAATAAATAGAACGATAGAACGGGGAAATGAACAATAGAACGAATAAATAGAACGATAGAACGGGGAAATAGAACGATAGAGCGGAAAAATAGAACGATAGAAGGGATAAATTGACCGATAGAACGAATAAATTCGAACGATACAGCGTGGATAAATAGAAACGATAGCGTGATAAACGGAACGATAGGAGCGGATAATTTGAACGATAGGTCGGATAAAGAGGAACGATACAGCGGATAAAAGAACGATAGAGCGGATAAATAGAACGATAGCGCGATAAACGAACGATAGATGATAAATAGAACGATAGGTCAGATTAAGAGAACGCATAGAGCGCATAAATAGAACGATTGAGCGCATAAATAAGAACGATAGAGCGCATAAATAGAACGATAGAGCGTATAAACAGAACGATTGGTCGGATAAATATGAACGATAGAGCGGATAAATAGAACGATAGGAGCGGATAAATAGAACGATAGAACTGGATAATTAGAACGATAGAGCGTATAACAGAACGATAGAGCGGATAAATAGAACGATAGAGCGAATTAATAGAACGATAGAGCGGATAAATAGAACGATAGAGCGCATAAATAGAACGATAGAACGATAGATACGACAGAACAATAGATACATAGAACGATAGAACCGATACATAGAACGATAGAACGGATACATTGAACGGTAGAACGGATTCATTAAACGATAGAACGGATACATTGAACGATAGAACGGATACATTGAATGATAAAACGGATACATTGAACGATAGAATGGATATATGGAACGATAGAACGGATTACATTGAACGATAGAGCGATAAATTCGAACGATAGAGCGATAAATCTGAACGATAGAGCGGATAACTGAACGATAGAGCGGATAAATTTAACGATAGAGCGAATAAACTGAACGATAGAGCGGATAACAGAACGATAGAACGGATAAATAAAACGATAGAACGGATAAATAGAACGATAGATCGGATAAATAGAACGATAGGGCGGATAAATAGAACGATTGAGCGCATAAATAAAACGATAGAGCTCATAAATAGAACGATTGAGCGCATAAATAGAACGATAGGTCGGATAAATAGGAACGATAGAGTTGGATAAATAGAACGATAGAGTTGATAAATACAACGATATTGGTGGATAATTAGAACGATAGAGCAGATAAATAGAACGATAGGAGCGGATAAATAGAACGATAGAGCGGATAACAGAACGGTAGAACGCATAATAGAACGATAGAACGATAGATACATAGACCGATAGAACAGATACATAGAACGATAGAACGGAAACATTGAACGATAGAACGGATACTTTGAATTTACGAAAAAAGCTTTAAACAGAAGAGTTCTCATTCAAAATTTTAATTACAATCGTTTTTAGTAACGATTTGTAGTTTTGATTATTTTTTCCTATGCAACGAAATTGAAATCTTTAAATGGTGTATCTCGTAAAATATAAGCCCTACGACGCTGAAATTACAGGAATAGCCGGAATCGCTCTTTTTTCGATTGCTTGATCTAGGATTTTTCATTTTTTGCTGATATTGCGAAAAATGTTTAAATAGAAGAGTTCTCATTCAAAATTTTAATTACAATCGTATTTTTTGTAACGACGGTAGTTTTGATTATTTTTTCCTATGTAAACGAAATTGAAAACTTTTTAATGGCTGTATCTCGTAATCTATAAGCCTTACGAGGCTGAAATTTCCATAGAATAGTCGAGAATCGCTCTCTTTTTCGAAGGTTTGACCTAGGATTTTCTATATTTTGCTGAATTTACGAAAATGCTTTAATAGAAGAGTTTTATTCAAAATTTAAAATACAACCGTATTTTTAGTAACGACGGTATTTTTTATTATTTTTTACTATGTAAACGAAATTGAAATCTTTAAATGGCTGTATCTCGTAAACTATAAGCTCTACGAGGCTGAAATTTCCATAGTGAATACATAGAAATCGCCTCTTTTTTCGATGTTTTGACCTAGGATTTTATCATTTTTTGCTGAATTTAGAAAAATGCTTTAAATAGAAGTGTTCTCATTCAAATTTTAATTACAATCGTATTTTTTTAGTAACGACGGTAGTTTTGATTATTTTTCCTATGTAAACGAAATTGAAATTTAAATGGCTGTATCTCGTAAATTATAAGGCCTACGAGGCAGAAATTTCCATAGTAAATAGATGGAATCGCTCTTTTTCGGAAGTTTTGACCTAGGATTTTCTATTTTTGCTGAATTTACGAAAATTGCTTCGTTGAAGAGTTCTCATTCAAAATTTTAATTACAATCGTATTTTTACTAACGACGGTAGTTTTGATATTTGTTTATAATGTTAACGAAATTGAAATTTTTAAATGGCTGTATCTCGTAATCTATAAGCCTCACGAGGCTGAAATTTCCATAGTGAATAGACGGGATCACTTTTTCTGAAGTTTTGACCAGGATTTCCTCATTTTTTGCTGAATTTACGTGAAAAAATGCTTTAAATAGAAGAGTTCTCATTCAAAATTTTTAATACAATCCTTTTTTTAGTAACGACGGTAGTTTTGATATTTTTTTACTATGTAAACGAAATTGAAATTTTTAAATGGCTGTATTTCGTAAACTATAAGCCCTACGAGGCTGAATGGCAGTGAATAGACGAATCGCTATTTTTTCAGTTTGACCTATGATTTTCTATTTTTATTGAATTTACGAAAAAATGCTTTAAATAGAAGAGTTTTCATTCAAAATTTTAATTAGCAAACGTATTTTTGTAAATAAACGGTAGTTTTAATCATTTTTTCCTATAAATGGAAATTGAAATCTTTAAATGGCTGTATCTCGTAAACTATAAGCCCTACGAAGCTGAAATTTCCATAGTAAAGAGGGGAATCGCCTCTTTTTGAACACGACTAAGTTTTCTCATTTTTGCTGAATTGCAAATTTGCTTCAAAAGAAGAGTTCTCATTCAAAATTTTAATTACAATCGTATTTTAGTAACGACTGTAGTTTTGATTATTTTTACTATATGAAAACAGAAATTGAAATCTTTAAGTAGAAAGTAGTATCTCGTAATCTATAAGCCCTACGAGGCTGAAATTTCCATAGTGAATAAACGAGAATCCTTCTTTTCCGAACTTTTGACCTGGATTTTCTCATTTTGCTGAATTTTGAAGAATTGCTTCAAAGAAATTCTCATTCAAAATTTTAAATTACAATCGTATTTTAAGTAACGCAGAAATTAGTTTTGATTATTTTTACTATATAAACAGAGGTGAAATCTTTTAATGGCTGTATCTCGTAATCTATAAAGCCCTACAGAGGCTGAAATTTCACATAGTGAATAGGTGAGGAATCGCCTCTTTTTCGAAGTTTTGACCTAGGATTTTCATTTTGCTGGTTACGAAGGTGTAAAATCGAAGAGTTCTCATTCAAAATTTTAATTACAATCATTATTTTTATTAACGACAGTAATTTTGATTATTTTTACTATGTGACAGAATTGAAATCTTTAAATGAAACATTATCTCGTAAACTATAAGCCCTACGAAGCTAATATTTCCTGAATAGACGGGAATCGCACTTTTTCAAGTTTTGATCTAAGTTTTCTCATTTTCTGCTTAATTTACGAAAAAGTAGCACAAATAGAGAGTTCTCTTTAAAAATTGTAATTACAATCGTATTTTTGTAACGACAGTGAATTTGATTATTTTTACTATGTAAACGATTGAAATCTTTAAATGGCTGTCTCGTAAACTACAAGCCTACAGGCTGAAATGTCCATAGTGAATAGACAGGAATCGCCTCTTTTTCGAGATTTTGACCAGTTTCTAATTTTTGGCTGAATTTACGAAAAAATGCTTTAAAATAAAGTTCTCATTCAAAATTTTAATTACAATCATATTTTAGTAACGACATTAGTTTTGATATTTATTTACTATGTAAAGAAACTGAAATCTTTAAATGTTTGTATCTCGTAATCTAGGCCCTACGGGCTAAATTTCCATAGTGAATAGACGGGAATCGCCTCTTTTTTCGAAGTTTTGACCTAGACTTTTTTAATTTTTTGCTGAATTTACGAAAAATTGCTTTAAATAGAAAGAGTTCTCATTCAGACATATTACAGTATTATTTTAGTAACGACAGTAGTTTTGAATATTTTCCTATGTAAACGAAATTGAAATCTTTAAATGGCTGATTCTCGTAATCTATAAGCCCTACGAGGCTGAAATTTCCATAGTGAATAGACAGGAATCGCCTCTTTTTCAGTTTAGACCTAGGATTTTTCTAATTTTTGCTGAATTTGAAAAATGCCTTAAATAGAAGAGTTCTCATTCAAAATTTTAATTACAATCGTATTTTAGTAACGACAGTAGTTTTGATTATTTTCTCTACATGAAACAAATTGGGATCTTTAAATGGCTGTATCTCGTAAATTATAAGGCCTAAGAAGCAGAAACTTCCTAGTGAATAGACAGAATCATATTACACCAGAAGTTTTAACCTAGAAAGTTTTCTCATTTTGCTTAATTTACGAAAAAATTGCTTTAAATGAAAAGTTCTCATTCAAAATTTTATTAAATCCTATTTTTAGTAACGATGGTAGTTTTGATATTTTTACTATATGAAGCAAATTGAAATTTTTAAATGGCTGTATATCGTAAACTAAGCCCTACAGGCTGTTTCCATACTGAATAGACCAGGAATCGCCTCTTTTTACAAGTTTAAACTAAGTTTTCTCATTTTTTCTGAATTTACGAAAAAATGCCTTAAATAGAAAGGTTCTCATTCAAAATTTTAATTACAGTATTTTTAGTGACGGTAGTTTTGAATATTTTTACTAAAAACGAAATTGAAATATTTATAAATGGCTGTATCTCGTAATCTATAAGCCCTACAGTGAAATTTCCCACAGTGAATAGACAGGAATCGCCTCTTTTTCGAAGTTTGAACTAAGTTTTCTCATTTTGCTGAATTTACGAAAAAATGCCTTAAATAGAAGGAGTTCTCATTAAAAAAATTAATTACAATCGTATTTTTAGTAACGACGGTAGTTTTGATTATTTCCTATATTATACAAATTGAAATCTTTAAATGGCTACTTCTCGTACTCTATCAGCGCTACGCGGCTGAAATTTCCATAACAAATAGACGGGAATCGCCTCTTTTTTCGAAGTTTAGACCTAGGATTTTCTCATTTTTTAACAGAATTTACGAAAAATGCCTTAAATAGAAGAGTTCTCTTTCAAAATTTTAATTACAATCGTATTTTTAGTAACGACTAGTTTGTTTTTTTTCCCTATGAAAACAAAATTAAATCTTTAAATGGGTGTATCTCTAAAATATAAGCCTACAGGCTAAATTTCATAGTGAATAGTCGGGAATCCCCCGACGTTTTAAGGATTTTCTCATTTTTGCTGATTTGCGAAAAATGCTTTAAATGAAAGTTCTCATTAAAAATTTTAATTCAATCGTATTTTAAGTAACGATGGTTTTTTTTATTATTTTTACTATGTAAACAAGTGAAATCTTTAAAGGGCTGTATCTTGTAATCTATAAGCCCTAAAAGGTGAAAATTCCTTTTTAATAAAAAAAAACGCCTGTTTTTCGATTTTTTGCCTAGGTTTTCTCATTTTTGCTAAATTTACAAAGGGAAATGCTTTAAATAGAAGAGTTCTCATTAAAATTTTAATTACAATCCTATTTTTAGTAACGGTTTTTTATTTTTTTACTATGGCAAGTTGAAATATTTAAATGGCTGTATCTCGTAATCTATAAGACCTACGGGCAAAAAAAGTAAAACAAGTTATTTTTACTATATAAAACGAAATTGAAATCTTTAAATGGCTGTATCTCGTAAACTATAAGCTACGATGCTAATGTTCCTACTGAATAGACAGGAATCGCCTCTTTTTCAAGTTTTGATCTAGGATTTTCTCATTTTCTGCTGAATTTAGGAAAAAATGCTTTAAATAGAAGAGTTCTCTTTCAAAATTTTAATTACAATCGTATTTTTTGTAACGACGGTAGTTTTGATTATTTTTTACTATGTAAACGAAATTGAAATCTTTAAATGGCTGTATCTCTAAACTACAAGCCCTACAGAGGCTGAAATTTCCATAGTGAATAGACGGGGAATCGCCTCTCCTTTTTTGAAGTTTGACCTAGTTTCCTCTGTTTTTGGCTGAATTTACGAAAAAATTGCTTTAAATAGAAGTCCCCATTCAAAATTTTAATTACAATCAATTTTAGTAACGACATTAGTTTTTGATTATTTTTTACTATATAAACGAGTGAAATCTTTAGTGGCTGTATCTCATCAAACTATAAGCCTACAGGGCTGAAATTTCCATAGTAAATAGAGGGGAATCATCTTTTCAGAGATTTTGACCTACGATTTTTCATTTTTATGCTGAATTTACGGAAAATTGCTTTAAATAGAAAGTCCCCATTCAAAATTTTAATTACAATCGTATTTTTAGTAGCGACCCAGTAGTTTGATTGTACCTGCAGCAGAAGTTCGAAAAATTTAAATGGCTGTATCGTAATCTAAAACCTCCACGAGAGCTGGAAATTTCCATAGTGAATAGTCGGGAAGCGCCTCTTTTTCAGAAGTTTTGACTAAGTTTTCTCATTTTTGCTGAATTTACGAAAAATTGGCTAGTAGAAGAGTTCTCATTCAAAATTTTAAATACAATCGTATTTTAGTAACGACAGTAGTTTTGATATTTGTTTACTATGTAAGCAGAAATTGAAAATTTTTAAATGGCTGTATCTAGTAATCTATAGGCCTACAAAGACTGAAATTTTCATAGTGAATAGACGGGAATCGCCTCTTTTTCGAAGTTTTGACCTAGGATTTTTCTCATTTTTCTGAATTTACGAAAAATTGCTTTCAAATAGAAAGTTCTCATTCAAATTTCGTACAACCGTATTTTTAAGTAACGGCGGTAGTTTTGATTATTTTAACTGTAAACGAAATTCAAATTTTTAAATGGCTGTATCTCGTAATCTAAGCCTACGAGGCTGAAATTTCATTGTGAATAGAAGAAATTCGCCTGTTTTCGATGATTTGACCTCCGTTTTCTCATACTTTTGCTGAATATACGAAAAAATGCTTTAAATAGAAGAGTTCTCATTCAAAATTTTAATTACAATCTATTTTTAGTAACGAGGAGTAGTTTTGATTATTTTTACTCTTTAAACGAAATTGGAAATCTTTAAATGGCTGTATCTCGCCAATCTATAGCCCTACGAGGCTGGAAATTTCCATAGTGAATAGACTGGAATCGCCTTTTTTTTTTTGAAGTTTTGACCTGATTTTCTCATTTTTGCTGAATTTACGAGAATTGCTTCAATTAGAAGAGTTCTCATTCAAAATTTTAATTAATCGTATTTTTAGTATCGACAGTAGTTTTGATTATTTTTACTATGAAACAAAATTGGAAATCTTTAAATGGCTGTATCTCGTACTCTATAAGCCCTACGGGCTGTAATTTCCATAGTGAATAGACAGGAATCGCCTCTTTTTCGAAGTTTGACCTAGGATTTTCTCATTTTTGCTGGTTACGAAAAAATGCTTTAAATAGAAAGAGTTCTCATTCAAATTTTAATTACAATCTTATTTTTAGTAACGACAGTAATTTTTGATTAATTTTACTATGTAAACGAAATTCAAATCTTTACATGGCTGTATCTCATCGGCTTCATGCCCTACAGGCTGAAATTTCCATAGTGAAGAGACGGAATCGCCTCTTTTTCAGAAGTTTGGAACTAAGATTTTCTCATTTTTGCTGAATTTACGAAAAATGCTTTAAATAGAACAGTTCTCATTCAAAATTTTAATTTTAATCGTATTTTTAGTAACGACAGTAGTTTTGATTATTTTTTACTATGTAAACAGGTGAAATCTCTAAATGAAACCTATCTCGTAAGCTGTAAGCCCTACGAGGCTGAAATTTCCATAGTGAATAGAAGTCGCCTCCTTTTTTTCAGGTTTTGACCTAGAATTTTCATTTTTGCTAAATTTACGAAAAATGCTTTAAATAGAAGAGTTCTCATTCAAAATTTTAATTACAATCGTATTTTTAGTAACGACGGAAGTTTTAATTAATTTTCCTATGTAAACAGAAATTAGAAATCTTTAAATGGCTGTATCTCGTAAACTGCAGCCCTACAGGCACAGAAATTTCCCTAGTAAATAGACAGGAATCGCCTCTTTTTCAGTATTGACCTATGATTTTCTCATTTTTTGCTGAATTTACGAAAAAACGCTGAAATGAAAGTTCCATTAAAAATTTTAATTACAATCGTATTTTAGTAATGACGGTAGTTTTGATTATTTTTCCTATGTATGCAGAAATTGAATTCTTTAAATGGCTATCTCGTAATCCTATAAGCCTAAGAGGCTGAAATTTCCATAACGAATAGACAGGAATCGCCTCTTTTTCAGAAGTTTAAGACCTAGGATTTTCTCATTTTTTGCTAGTTACGAAAAAATGCCTTAAATAGAAAAGTTCTCATTCAAAATTTTAATTACAATCGTATTTTTAGTAACGACAGTAGTTTTGAATATTTTTACTATGTAAACGAAATTGGAATATTTAAATGGCTGTATCTCGTAATCTATAAGCCCTACGAGGCTGAAATTTTACATAGTGAATAGACAGGAATCGCCTTTTTCGAAGTTTAGACCTAGGATTTTCTCATTTTTGCTAAATTTACGAAAAATGCCTTAAATAAAAGAAGTTCTCATTCAAAATTTTAATTACAATCGTATTATTTTTAGTAACGACAGTAGTTTTTTGATTATTTTTACTATGTAAACGAAATTAAAATATTTAAATGGCTGTATCTCGTAATCTATAAGACCTACGAGGCTGAAATTTCAATAGTGAATAGACGGGAATCGCCTCTTTTTTCGAAGTTTTGGTCTAGGATTTTCTCATTTTTTGCTGAATTTACGAAAAATTGCTTCAAATAGAAGAGTTTTCATTAAAAATTTTAATTACAATCCTATTTTTAGTAACGACAGTTTTTATTATTTTTACTATATGAAGCAAGTTGAAATCACTTTAAATGGCTGTATCTCGTAATCTATAAGACCTACGAGGCTGAAATTTCAATAGTGAATAGACGGGAATCGCCTCTTTTTTCGAAGTTTTGACCTAGGATTTTCTCATTTTTTGCTGAATTTACGAAAAATTGCTTCAAATAGAAAGTTCTCATTCAAAATTTTAATTACAATCGTATGTTATAACGACAGTAGTTTTGTTGCTTTACTATGTAACAAAAATTGAAATCTTTAAATGGCTGTATCTCGTAATCCTATAAGCCTACGAGGCTGAAATTTCCATTATTGAATAGACGGAAATCATACTTTTTTCGATGTTTTGACTGAGATTTTCTCATTTTTGCTGAATTTGAAAAAATGCTTTAAATGGAAAAGTTCTCATTCAAAATTTTAATTACAATCGTATTTTTTGTAACGACGGTAGTTTTGATTATTTTTTCCTATGTAAACAAAATTGAAATCTTTAAATGGCTGTATCTCGTAAATTATAAGGCCTACTAGGCAGAAATTTTCATAGTGACGAGACGGGAATCGCCTCTTTTTTCTAAGTTTTAACCTAAATTTTCTCGTTTTTGCTGAATTTACGAAAAAATGTTTTAAATAGAAGGAAGTTCTCCTTCAAAATTTAATTACAATCATGTTTTAGTAACGACAGTAGTTTTGATTATTTTACTATGTAAGCAAAGAATTTAGAATCTTTAAATGACTGTATCTCGTAAACTATGAGCCCTACGAGGCTGAATTCCATAGTAAATGAACTAGGAATGGCCTCTTTTTTTCGAAGTTTTGACCTAGGGCTTTCTGTTTTGCTGAAGTTACGAAAAATGCGATAAATAGAAGAAGTTCTCTTTCAAATTTTAATTACAATCGTATTTTTTTAACGACAGTAGTTTGTTGATTCCCCACTATGTAAACGAATTGAAATCTTTATATGGCTCTATCTCGTAAACTATAAGCCCTACGAGGCTGAAATTTCCATAGTGAAGAGACGAGGAATCAACCTCTTTTTCAGTTTTGACCTAGGATTTTCTCATTTTTGCTGAATTTACGAAAAATGCTATATAGAAGAGTTCTTATTCAAAATTTAAATTACAATCGTATTTTTAGTAACGACGGTATTTTTATTATTTTTACTGTAAACAGAAATTGAAATCTTTAAATGGCTGTATCTCGTAAACTATAAGCTCTACGAGGCTGAAATTTCCATAGTGAATACAGGTAAATCGCCTCTTTTTTCGATGTTTTGACCTAGGATTTTCTCATTTTTTGCTGAATTTACGAAAAAATGCTTTAAATAGAAGAGTTCTCATTCAAAATTTTTAATACAATCCTTTTTTTAGTAACGACGGTAGTTTTGATATTTTTTTACTATGTAAACGAAATTGAAATTTTTAAATGGCTGTATTTCGTAAACTATAAGCCCCTACAGAGGCTGAAATTTCCATAGTGAATAGACGGGAATCGCCATTTTTTCGAAGTTTTGACTACGTTTTCTCATTTTTGCTGAATTTACGAAAAATGCTTTAAATAGAAGAGTTTCATTCAAGGAAATTTTAATTACAAACGTATTTTTAGTAACAACGGTGGTTTTAATTTATTTTTTCCTATGTAAACGAAATTGAAATCTTTAAATAGGTGTATCTCGTAAACTAAGCCCTACGTGGCGCTGGGGAAATTTCCATTGAATTGTCGGGAATCGCCTCTTTTTCGACCTTTTGACCTACGATTTTCATTTTTGCTGATATTCTTGAAAAATGCTTTAATAGAAAGAGTTCTCATTCAATTTTAATTACAATCGTATTTTTAGTAACGACAGTAGTTTTATTATTTTTCCTATGTAAACGAAATTGAAAAATTTAAATGGCTGTATCTCGTAATCTAAAAGCCTCACGGGCTGAAATTTCCATAGTGAATAGTCGGAAGCGCCTCTTTTCCGAAGTTTTGACCTAGGATTTTCTAATTTTGCTGAATTTTACGAAAAATTGCTTTGAGTAGAAGAGTTCTCATTCAAAATTTTAAATACAATCATATTTTTAGTAACGACGGTAGTTTTGATATTTGTTTACTATGTAAACGAAATTGAAATTTTTAAATGGCTGTATCTAGTAATCTATAAGCCCTACGAGGCTGAAATTTTCATAGTGAATAGACGGGAATCGCCTCTTTTTTCGAAGTTTTGACCTAGGATTTTCTCATTTTTTTCTGAATTTACGAAAAATTGCTTCAAATAGAAGAGTTCTCATTCAAAATTTTAATTACAACCGTATTTACCCAGTAACGGCGGTAGTTTTGATTATTTTTAACTATGTAAACGAAATTCAAATCTTTAAATGGCTGTATCTGTAATCTATAAGCCCTACGAGGCTAGAAATTTCCATTGTGAATAGAAGAAATTCGCCTGTTTTTCGATAGTTTTGACCTCGGATTTTCTCATACTTTGCTGAATATACGAAAAATGCTTTAAATAGAAGGGATTCTCATTCAAAATTTTAATTACAATCTATTTTTAGTAACGAGGTAGTTTTGATTATTTTTACTCTTTAAACAGAAATTGGAAATCTTTAAATGGCTGTATCTCGTAATCTATAAGCCCTACAGGCTGGAAATTTCCATAGTGAATAGACTGGAATCGCCCTTTTTTAAGTTTTGACCTGGATTTTCTCATGTTTTGCTGATTTGAAAAAGTGCTTCAAATAGAAGAAATTCTCATTCAAAATTTTAATTACAATCATGTTTTAGTATCGACGAGTAGTTTTGATTATTTTTACTATGTAAATGAAATTGAAATCTTTAAATGGCTGTATCTCGTAATCTATAAGCCCTACAGGCTGGAAATTTCCATAGTGAATAGACGGGAATCGCCTCTTTTTTCGAAGTTTTGACCTAGGATTTTCTCATTTTTTGCTGAATTTACGAAAAAATGCTTTAAATAGAAGAGTTCTCATTCAAAATTTTAATTACAATCTTATTTTTAGTAACGACGGTAGTTTTGATTAATTTTACTATGTAAGCAAATTCAAAATCCTTTACATGGCTGTATCTCATCAAACTACATGCCCTACGAGGCTGAAATTTCCATAGTGAAGAGACGGGAATCGCCTCTTTTTCGAAGTTTTGAACTAAGATTTTCTCATTTTTGCTGGTTACGGCAAATGCTTTAAATAGAACAGTTCTCATTCAAAATTTTAATTTTGTAATCGTATTTTTGTAACGACGGTAGTTTTGATTATTTTTACTTTGTAAACGAAATTGAAATCTCAAAATGGCTCTATCTCGTAAACTGTAAACCCTACGAGGCTGAAATTTCCACTAGTGAATAGAGAGATCGCCTCTTTTTCAAGGTTTTGACCTAGGAATTTTCTCATTTTGCTAAATTTACGAAAAAATGCTTTAAATAGAAGAGTTCTCATTCAAAATTTTAATTACAATCGTATTTTTAGTAACGACGGAAGTTTTAATTAATTTTCCTATGTAAACAGAAATTGGAAATCTTTTAATGGCTGTATCTCGTAAACTATAAACTACGAGCTAAAATTTCCCTAGTGAATAGACAGGAATCGCCTCTTTTTCGAAGTATTGACTTATGATTTCTCATTTTTGCTGAATTTACGAAAAAATGCCTTAAATAGAACACTTCTCATTCAAAATTTTAATTACAATCGTATTTTTAGTAACGACGGTAGTTTTGATTATTTTTTACTATATAAACGAAATTGAAATCTTTAAATGGCTGTATCCACGTAATCTAAAGGGCCCTACAGTCTGAAATTTTCATAGTGAATAAAGTGAATCGCCTCTTTTTTCGACGTTGCGACCTAGGATTTTCTCATTTTGCTGATGTGCGCGTGCTTTAAATAGAAGAGTTCTCATTCAAAATTTAATTACAATCGTATTTTTTATTAACGACAGTAGTTTTGATTATTTTCCTATGTAAACGAAATTAGAAAAATTTGAAATGGCTGTATCTCGTAATCAAAGAAGCCTCACGATTATGAAATTTCCATAGTGAATAGTCGAGGAGCGCCTGCTCACTTTTTTCAGAAGTTTTGACACTAAGTTTTCTCATTTTTGCTGATTTTACGAAAATTGCTTCAATTAGAAGAGTTCTCATTTTAAAATTTTAATTACAATCGTATCACTAATGTGACAGTAGTTTTGATATTTTTACTATGTAAACAGAGGTGAAATCTCTAAATGGCTGTATCGTAATCTATAAAGCCCCTACGAGGCTGAAATTTCCATAGTGAATAAGGAACCCAGGGATACTTACTCTTTTTCAGTTTGTGGCCTAAGACTTTTCTCATTTTTGCTGAATTTACGAAAAATGCTTTATATAGAAGAGTTCTCATTCAAAATTTAATTACAATCGTATTTTAGTAACGACAGGAGTTTTTGATTATTTTTACTATATAAACAGTGAAATCTTTAAATGGCTGTATCTCGTAAAGCTATAAACCCTACAAGCTGAAATTTCCATAGTGAATAGACGGGAATCGCGTCTTTTTCGAAGTTTTGACCTAGGATTTTTAATTTTCTTGAATTTACGAAAAATGGCTTCAAATAGAAGAGTTCTCATTCAAAATTTTAATTACAATCGGATTTTTAATAACGACAGTTGTTTTTGATTACTATTACTATGTAAACGAAGTGAAATCTTTGAAAAGTATGGCTGTATCTCGTAATCTATAAGCCCTACGAGTCTGAAATTTCCATAGTGAATAGACAGGAATCGCCTCTTTTTCAAGGATTTTGACCTGGGATTTTTATCATTTTTGCTAGTTTACGAAAAATTGCTTCAAATAGAAGAGTTCTGATTAAAAATTTAATTACAAATCGTATTTTTAGTAACACGACGGTAGTTTTGATTATTTTTACTATGTAAACGAAATTGAATTATTTAAATGGCTGTATCTCATGAAACTATAAGCCCTGAGGCGCAAATTTATAAGTGAATAGACGGGATTCGCCTCTTTTTCGACTTTTGACTAGAGTTTTCTCCATTTTTGCTGAATTTTGAAAAATCGCTTTAAATAGAAAAGTTCTCATTCAAAATTTTAATTACAGTCGTATTTAAATAACGCAGGTAGTTTTGATTATTTTTACTATATAAACGAAATTGAAATCTTTAAATGGCTGAATATATCGTAATCTATAAGCCCTACGAGGCTGAAATTTCCATAGTGAAAGGGCGAGAATCGCCTCTTTTTCGAGTTTTGACTTAGGATTTTCTCATTTTTGCCCCAGATTTACGAAAAATTGCTTCAAAGAAAAGTTCTCATTCAAAATTTATTTACAATCGTATTTTTAGTAACGACGGTAGTTTTGTTTATTTTTACTATGTAAAGGAAATTGAAATCTTTAAATGGCTGTATCTCGTAAACTATAAAGCCCTACGAGGTTGAAATTTCCATAGTGAATAGACAGGGTACCTCTTTTTTCGACGTTTGACCTGGATTTCTCGTTTTGCTGAATTTACGGCAAAATGCTTCAAATAGAAGAGTTCTCATTCATTCTAATTTAAATCGTATTTTTAGTAACGACGGTAGTTTTGATTATTTTACTATGTAAACGAAATTGAAATCTTTAAATGGCTCTATCTCGTAATCTATAAGCCCTACAGGCAGAAATTTCCATAGTGAATAGAAGGAATCGCCTCTTTTTCACTGTTTTGACCTAGGATTTTCTCATTTTTGCTGAATTTACGAAAAATTGCTTCAAAAGAAAGTTCTCATTCAAAATTTTAATTACAGTAGTCGTATTTTAAGTAACGCAGGTAGTTTTGATTATTTTTTACTATATAAACGCAATTGAAATCTTTAAATGGCTGTATATCGTAATCTATAAGCCCTACGAGGCTGAAATTTCCATAGTGAAAGACGAGAATCGCCTCTTTTTCGAAGTTTTGACTTGGGGATTTTCTCATTTTGCTGAATTTACGAAAGTGCTTCAAAAGAAAGTTCTCAATCAAAATTTTATTTACAATCATTATTTTAGTAAGGACAGTAGTTTTGTTTTATTTTTACTATGTAAAGGGAAATTGGAAATCTTTAAATGGCTGTATCTCGTAAACTATAAGCCCTACAGAGGTTGGAAATTCCATAGTGAAGAGACAGGAATTGCCTCTTTTTTTCGACGTTTTGACCCTACCAAGTTTTCTCATTTTGCTGAATTTACGAAAAAATATATTCAAATAGAAGAGTTCTCATTCAAAATTCTAATTTAAAATCGTATTTTTAGTAACGACAGTAGTTTTGATTATTTTTTACTATGTAATGAAATTGGAAATCTTTAAATGGCTCTATCTCGTAATCTATAAGCCCTACGAGGCAGAAATTTCCATAGTGAATGAGGAATCGCCTCTTTTTCACGTTTGACCTAGGATTTTCTCAATTTTTGCTGAATTTACGAAAAAATGCAGCAAATAGAAGAGTTCTCATTCAAAATTTTAATTACAATCGTATTTTTAGTAACGACAGTAGTTTTGAATATTTTCCTATGTAAACGAAATTGAAATCTTTAAATGGCTGATTCTCGTAATCTATAAGCCCTACGAGGCTGAAATTTCCATAGTGAATAGACGGGAATCGCCTCTTCTTTCGAAGTTTAGACCTAGGATTTTCTAATTTTTTGCTGAATTTACGAAAAAATGCCTTAAATAGAAGAGTTCTCATTCAAAATTTTAATTACAATCGTATTTTTAGTAACGACGGTAGTTTTGATTACTATTTACTATGTAAACGAAATTGAAATTTTTAAATTGCTGTATCTCGTAATCTATAAGCCCTACGAGGCTGAAATTTTCATAGTGAATAGACGGGAATCGCCTCTTTTTTCGAAGTTTTGACCTAGGATTTTCTCATTTTTTCCTGAATTTACGAAAAATTGCTTCAAATAGAAGAGTTCTCATTCAAAATTTTAATTACAATCGTATTTTTAGTAACGACGGTAGTTTTGATATTTGTTTACTATGTAAAAGAAACTGAAATCTTTAAATGGCTGTATCTCGTAATCTATAGGCCCTACAGGGGCTGAAATTTCCATAGTGAATAGACAGGAATCGCCTCTTTTTGAAGTTTTGACCTAGGATTTTCTAATTTTTTGCTGAATTTACGAAAAATTGCTTCAAATAGAAAGTTCTCATTCAAATTTTATTACAATCGTATATTTAGCAACGACGGTAGTTTTGATTATTTTTACTATGTAAACGAAATTGAAATCTTTAAATGGCTGTATCTCGTAATCTATAAGCCCTACGAGGCTGTAATTTCCATTAGCAATGGAGCAGAAATCGCCTCTTTTTCAGTATTTTGACCTAGGATTTTCTCATTTTTTGCTGAATTTACAGAAAAAATGCTTGAAATAGAAGAGTTCTCATTCAAAATTTTAATTACAATCGTATTTTTAGTAACGACCAGTAGTTTTGATATTTGTTTACTATGTAAAAGAAACTGAAATCTTTAAATGGCTGTATCTCTCGTAATCTATGAGCCCTACAGAGGCTGAAATTTTCATAGTGAATAGACGGGAATCGCCTCTTATTTCAGTTTTGACCTAGGATTTTTCATTTTTTGCTGAATTTACGAAAAATGCTTTAAATAGAAGAGTTCCCATTCAAAATTTTAATTACAATCGTATTTTTAGTAACGACGGTAGTTTTGATTATTTTTTACTATATAAACGAGTGGAAATCTTTAAATGGCTGTATATCGTAATCTATAAGCCCTGCAGGCTGAAATTTCCCATAGTTAAAGACGAGAATCGCCTCTTTTTCGAAGTTTGACTTAGGATTTTCTCATTTTTACTTTGAATTTACGAAAATTGCTTCAAAAAGAAGAGTTCTCAATCAAAATTTTATTTACAATCGTATTTTTAGTAACGACGGTAGTTTTGTTTATTTTTACTATGTAAAGGGAAATTGAAATCTTTAAATGGCTGTATCGTAGACGCTATAACAAAGCCCTGCAGGCAGAAATTTCCATAGTGAATAGAAGGAATCGCCTCTTTTTCACGTTTTGACCTAGGATTTTTCTCAATTTTGCTGAATTTACGAAAAAATGCCTTAAATAGAAGAGTTCTCATTCAAAATTTTTAATTACAATCGTATTTTTAGTAACGACGGTAGTTTTGAATATTTTTCCTATGTAAACAGGGTGAAATCTTTAAATGGCTGATTCTCGTAATTTATAAGCCCTACGAGGCTTAAATTTCCATAGTGAATAGACAGGAATCGCCTCTTCTTTCGAAGTATAGACCTGATTTTCTCATTTTTGCTGAATTTGAAAAAAATGCCTTAAAGAGAAAGAGTTCTCATTCAAAATTTTAATTACAATCGTATTATTTTTAGTAACGACGGTAGTTTTGAATATTTTTACTATGTAAACGAAATTGGAATATTTAAATGGCTGTATCTCGTAATCTATAAGCCCTACGAGGCTGAAATTTCCATAGTGAATAGACAGGAATCGCCTCTTATTTCGAAGTTTTGACCTAGGATTTTCTCATTTTTTCCTGAATTTACGAAAAATTGCTTCAAATAGAAGAGTTCTCATTCAAAATTGTAATTACAATCGTATTTTTAGTAACGACGGTAGTTTTGATATTTGTTTACTATGTAAAAGAAACTGAAATCTTTAAATGGCTGTATCTCGTAATCTATGAGCCCTACGAGGCTGAAATTTCCATAATAGTGAATGAGCAGGAATCGCCTCTTTTTCGAAGTTTTGACCTGGGATTTTCTAATTTTTGCTGAATTTACGAATTGCTTCAAATAGAAGAGTTCTCATTCAAATTTTATTACAATCATATATTTAGCAACGACAGTAGTTTTGATTATTTTTACTATGTAAACGAAATTGAAATCTTTAAATGGCTGTATCTCGTAATCTATAAGCCCTACAAGGAAGCTGTAATTTCCATTAATAAATAGACGGAAATCGCCTCTTTTTCAATATTTTGACCTGGATTTTCTCATTTTTGCTGAATTTACGAAAAAATGCTTGAAATGAAGAGTTCTCATTCAAAATTTTAATTACAATCGTATTTTTATTAACGACAGTAGTTTTGATGTTGTTTACTATGTAAAGAAACTGAAATCTTTAAATGGCTGTATCTCGTAATCTATGAGCCCTACGAGACACAAGAATTTTCATAGTGAATAGACGGGAATCACCTCTTATTTCAAGGATTTTGACTGATTTTCTCATTTTTGCTGAATTTACGAAAAAATGCTTTAAATAGAAAGTTCCCATTCAAAATTTTAATTACAATCGTATTTTTAGTAACGACAGTAGTTTTGATTATTTTTACTATATAAACGAAATTGAAATATTTAAATGGCTGTATATCGTAATCTATAAGCCCTACGAGGCTAAATTTCCATAGTGAAAGGACGAAATCGCCTCTTTTTCCAGTTTTGACTTAGGATTTTCTCATTTTTGGTGAATTTACGAAAAATTATTCAAAAAGAAAGAGTTCTCAATCAAAATTTTATTTACAATCGTATTTAGTAACGACGGTAGTTTTGTTTATTTTACTATGTAAAGGAAATTGAAATCTTTAAATAGCTGTATCTCATCAAACCTTCATAAGCCCTACAGGCAGAAATTTCCGCATAGTGAAGATAGAAGGGAATCGCCTCTTTTTCACGTTTGACCTAGGATTTTCTCATTTTTTGCTGAATTTACGAAAAATGCTTTAAATAGAAGAGTTCCCATTCAAAATTTTAATTACAATCGTATTTTTAGTAACGACAGTAGTTTTGATTATTTTTTCCTATGTAAACGAAATTGAAATCTTTAAATGGCTGATTCTCGTAATCTATAAGCCTACAGTTAATTTCCATAGTGAATAGACAGGAATCGCCTCTTTTTTCCAAGGATTTAGACCTAGGATTTTCTCATTTTTGTTAGTTTACGAAAAATTCGCCAAATAGAAGAGTTCTCATTCAAAATTTTAATTACAATCGTATTTTTAGTAACGACGGTAGTTTTGATTATTTTTTTACTATGTAAACAGAAATTGAAATATTTAAATGGCTGTTCTCGTAATCTAGAAGCCCTACATGAGGCTGAAATTTTCATAGTGAATAGACGGGAATCCCACCTCTTTTTCGAAGTTTTGACCTAGGATTTTTCTCATTTTTGCTGAATTTACGAAAAAATTGCTTTAAAGAGAAAGTTGTCATTTAAATTTTAATAACAACCGTATTTTTAGTAACAGCCCAGTGAATTTTGATTGTTTTATCCATGTAAACAGAAAGAATTGAAATCTTTAAATGGGTTTATCTTGTAATCTATAAGCCCTACAAGGCTGAAATTTCCATTGTTAATAGAAGAAAAACCCTGTTTTAATAGAAAATTCTTATTCAAAATTTAAATTACAATCGTATTTTTTAGTAACGACGGTTTTTTTTATTATTTTACTACGTAAACGAAATTGAAATCTTTAAATGGCTGTATCTCGTAAACTATAAGCTCTACGAAGCTGAAATTTCCATAGTGAATACAGGGGAAATCGCCTCTTTTTCGATGTTTTGACCAGGATTTTTCATTTTTTGCTGAATTTACAAAAATGCTTTAAATAGAAGAGTTCTCATTCAAAATTTTAATTACAATCGTATTTTTAGTAACGACGGTAGTTTTGATTATTTTTTCCTATTAAACGAAATTGAAATCTTTAAATGGCTGTATCTCGTAAATTATAAGGCCTACGAGGCAGAAATTTCCATAGTAAATAGACGGGAATCGCCTCTTTTTTCGAAGTTTTGACCTAGGATTTTCTCATTTTTTGCTGAATTTACAAAAAATTGCTTCAGGTAAAAGGGTTCTCATTCAAAAATTTTAAATACAATCGTATTTTTAGTAACGACGGTAGTTTTGATATTTGTTTTCCTCTTTTTCGCCTCTTTTTCGAAGTTTTGACCTAGGATTTTTCATTTTTTGCTGAATTTACGAAAAATTGCTTCAAATAGAAGAGTTCTCATTCAAAATTTTAATTACAATCGTATTTTTAGTAACGACGGTAATTTTGATTATTTTTACTATGTAAACGAAATTGAAATCTTTAAATGGCTGTATCTCGTAAACTATAAGCCCTACGATGCTAATATTTCCTACTGAATAGACGGGAATCGCCTTTTTGAAGTTTTGATCTAGGATTTTCTCATTTTCTGCTGAATTTACGAAAAAATGCTTTAAATAGAAGAGTTCTCTTTCAAAATTTTAATTACAATCGTATTTTTTGTAACGACGGTAGTTTTGATTATTTTTTACTATGTAAACGAAATTGAAATCTTTAAATGGTGTATCTCCTAAACTACAGCCCTACGAGGCTGAAATTTCCAAGTGAATAGAGGGGAATCCCCTCTTTTTTGAATTTTTGACCTAGGATTTCTCATTTTGGCTGAATTTACGAAAAAATGCTTGAAATAGAAGAGTTCTCCTTCAAAATTTTAATTACAATCGTATTTTTAGTAACGACGGTAGTTATGATTATTTTTTACTATGTAAACGAAATTGAAATCTTTAAATGGCTGTATCTCGTAAACTATAAGCCCTACGAGGCTGAAATTTCCATAGTAAATAGAGGGGAATCGCCTCTTTTTTCGAAGTTTTGACCTAGGACTTTCTCAATTTTTGCTGAATTTACAAAAAAATGCTTTAAATAGAAGGGGTTTTTCTTTCAAAATTTTAATTACAATCGTTTTTTTTGTAACGACGGTAGTTTTGATTATTTTTTACTATGTAAACAAAATTGAAATCTTTAAATGGCTGTATCTCGTAAACTACAAGCCCTACGAGGCTGAAATGTCCATAGCGAATAGACGGGAAATTGCCTCTTTTTTCGAAGTTTTGACCTAGGATTTTCTCATTTTTTGCTGAATTTACGAAAAATGCTTTAAATAGAAGAGTTTTCATTCAAAATTTTAATTACAAACGTATTTTTAGTAACAACGGTAGTTTTAATTATTTTTTCCTATGTAAACGAAATTGAAATTTTTAATTGAGTGTATCTCGTAAACTATAAGCCCTACGTGGCTGAAATTTCCATTAGAATTGTCGGGAATCCCCTCTTTTCGAGTTTTGACTAGAATTTCTTATTTTTTGCTGATATTGCGAAAAAATGCTTTAAATAGAAGAGTTCTCATTCAAAATTTTAATTACAATCGTATTTTTAGTAACGACGGTAGTTTTAATATTTTTTACTATGTAAACGAAATTGAAATTTTTAAAAATGGTTTTGTATCTCGTAATCTATAAGCCCAGAGGCTGAAATTTCCATGTAATTAGACGGGAATCCCCTCTTTTTCAAGTTTTGACCTGGGATTTTCTCATTTTTTGCTGAATTTACGAAAAATGCTTTAAATAAAAGAGTTCTTATTCAAAATTTAAATTACAATCGTATTTTTAGTAACGACGGTATTTTTTATTATTTTTTACTACGTAAACGAAATTGAAATCTTTAAATGGCTGTATCTCGTAAACTATAAGTTACGAAGCTGAAATTTCATAGTGAATACAGGGAAATCGCCTTTTTTTTTCGATGTTTTGTTTTTAGGATTTTCCCATTTTTGCTGAATTTACAAAAATGCTTTAAATAGAAGAGTTCTCATTCAAAATTTTAATTACAATCGTATTTTTAGTAACGACGGTGTTTTGATTATTTTTTCCTATGTAAACGAAATTGAAATCTTTAAATGGCTGTATCTCGTAAATTATAAAGCCTACGAGGCAGAAATTTCCATAGTAAATAGACGGGAATCGCCTTTTTTTTCGAAGTTTTGACCTGGGATTTTCATTTTTGCTGAATTTACGAAAAATTGCTTCAGGTAGAAGAGTTCTCATTCAAAATTTTAAATACAATCGTATTTTTAGTAACGACGGTAGTTTTGATATTTGTTTTCCTTTTTCGCCTCTTTTTCGAAGTTTTGACCTAGGATTTTTCATTTTTTGCTGAATTTACGAAAAATTGCTTCAAATAGAAGAGTTCTCATTCAAAATTTTAATTACAATCGTATTTTTAGTAACGACGGTAATTTTGATTATTTTTACTATGTAAACGAAATTGAAATCTTTAAATGGCTGTATCTCGTAAACTATAAGCCCTACGATGCTAATATTTCCTACTGAATAGACGGGAATCGCTCTTTTTGAAGTTTTGATCTAGGTTTTTCCCATTTTCGCTGAATTTACGAAAAATGCTTTAAATAGAAGAGTTCTCTTTCAAAATTTTAATTACAATCGTATTTTTTGTAACGACGGTAGTTTTGATTATTTTTTACTATGTAAACGAAATTGAAATCTTTAAATGGCTGTATCTCCTAAACTACAAGCCCTACGAGGCTGAAATTTCCATAGTGAATGACGGAATCGCCCTTTTTGGAAGTTTTGACCTAGGATTTCCTCATTTTTGGCTGAATTTACGAAAAAATGCTTTAAATAGAAGAGTTCTCCTTCAAAATTTTAATTACAATCGTATTTTTAGTAACGACGGTAGTTTTGATTATTTTTTACTATGTAAACGAAATTGAAATCTTTAAATGGCTGTATCTCGTAAACTATAAGCCCTAGTGAAAGGTTTTTGAGGAAATTTTCCATTGTAAATGATGGAATTCTCTTTCTTTTTCAATGTTTTGAACACGGACTTTTCAATTTTTCCTAATTTAAAACGAAAAAATGCTTTAAATAGAGAGTTCTCTTTTCTCAAAATTTTAATTAAAAACAATCGTATTTTTGAATGACGTGTAGTTTTGATTTTTTGCTGATTA
Organism: Teleogryllus oceanicus; assembly: GCA_964035755.1. Taxonomy (NCBI): domain Eukaryota; kingdom Metazoa; phylum Arthropoda; class Insecta; order Orthoptera; family Gryllidae; genus Teleogryllus; species Teleogryllus oceanicus. The sequence goes on from CAXIVR010000015.1 coordinate 1,614,889, forward strand.
GAAAAATTGCTTCATTAAAGGCTATTCATTTAAATACAATCATAGAAACGAAGTGTTTAAATTTTTGTCCTCATTGGGGTCGCCTCTTTTTCGAAGTTTTGACCTAGGATTTTTCTTTTTTTGCTGAATTTACGAAAAATTGCTTCAAATAGAAGAGTTCTCATTCAAAATTTTAATTACAATCGATTTTTAGTAACGACGGTAATTTTGATTATTTTTTACTATGTAAACGAAATTGAAATCTTTAATGGCTGTATCTCGTAATCTATAGCCTACGATGCTAAATTTCCCTAGTGTATAGACGGGAATCGCCTCTTTTTCGAAGTTTTGACTAGATTTTCTCATTTTTGCTGAATTTACGAAAAATGCTTTAAATAGAAGAGTTCTCATTCAAAATTTTAATTACAATCTTATTTTTAGTAACGACTGTAGTTTTGATTATTTTTTACTATGTAAACGAAATTGAAATCTTTAAATGGCTGTATCTCGTAAACTATAAGCCCTACGGGGCTGAAATTTCCATTAGTAAATAGAGGGGAATCGCCTCTTTTTCAGAAGTTTTGACCTAGGACTTTCTCAATTTTTGCTGGATTTACGAAAAAATGCTTTAAATAGAAGAGTTCTCTTTCAAAATTTTAATTACAATCGTATTTTTTGTAACGACGGTAGTTTTGATTATTTTTACTATGTAAACAAATTGAAATCTTTAAATGCTGTATCTCGTAAACTACAAGCCCTACAGGCTAAATGTCCATAGGAATAGACAGAGAATTCCTCTTTTTCAGTTTGACCTAGATTTTCTCATTTTTGCTGAATTTACGAAAATGCTTTAAATAGAAAGTTTTCATTCAAAATTTAATTACAAACTTTTTTTAGTAAACGGTAGTTTTAATTATTTTTTCCTATGTAAACGAAATTGAAATTTTTAATTGAGTGTATCTCGTAAACTATAAGCCCTACGTGGCTGAAATTTCCATTGTGTTGTCGGGAATCGCCTCCTTTTTCGACGTTTTGACCTACGAATTTCTCATTTTGCTGATATTGCGAAAAATGCTTTAAATAAAAAGAGTTCTCATTCAAAATTTTAATTACAATCGTATTTTTAGTAACAGTAGTTTTAATATTTTTTACTATGTAAACGAAATTGAAATCTTTAAATGGCTGTATCTCGTAATCTATAAGCCCTACGAGGCTGAAATTTCCATAGTAATTAGACGGAATCGCCTCTTTTTCGAAGTTTTGACCTAGATTTTCTCATTTTTGCTGAATTTGAAAAATGCTTTAAATAAAAGAGTTCTTATTCAAAATTTAAATTACAATCGTATTTTTAGAAACGACGGTATTTTTATTATTTTTACTACGTAAACAAATTGAAATCTTTAAATGGCTGTACCCGTAAACATAAGCTCTACGAAGCTGAAATTTCCATAGTGAATACAGGGAAATCGCCTCTTTTTCGATGTTTTGACCTAGGATTTTCTCATTTTTTGCTGAATTTACAAAAAAATGCTTTAAATAGAAGAGTTCTCATTCAAAATTTTAATTACAATCGTATTTTTAGTAACGACGGTAGTTTTGATTATTTTTTCCTATGTAAACGAAATTGAAATCTTTAAATGGCTGTATCTCGTAAATTATAAAGCCTACGAGGCAGAAATTTCCATAGTAAATAGACGGAATCCCTCTTTTTCGAAGTTTTGACCTAGGATTTTCTCTTTTTGCTGAATTTACAAAAAAATTGCTTCAGGTAAAAGAGTTCTCATTCAAAATTTTAAATACAATCGTATTTTTAGTAACGAAGTAGTTTTGATATTTTTTTCCTCTTTTTCGCCTCTTTTTCAGTTTTGACCTAGGATTTTTATTTTTGCTGAATTTACGAAAAATTGCTTCAAATAGAGTTCTCATTCAAAATTTTAATTACAATCGTATTTTTAGTAACGACAGTAATTTTGATTATTTTTACTATGTAAACTAAAGACGGGGCCCGTTTTTCCCAAAGGGTGAATAGAGGGGAATCGCCTTTTTTTTGGGTTTTTTGACCTGGGAATTTCTCATTTTTTTGAAATTTACGAAAAATGCAAAATAGAAGATTTCTTTAAAAATTTTTTTTAAATCGTTTTTTTTAGAAACGACGGTATTTTTGATTATTTTTACTTTTAAAAAATTGAAATTTTAAATGGCTGTATCTCAAATTTTAAACCCCTTACGAGGTAAAATTTTATAGTGAAAGAGGGGTTTCGGGTCTTTTGGGTTTTGCCCTGGGATTTTTTCTTTTTTTAAATTAAATTTTAAAAAAATGTTTTAAATAAAAAAGTTCCCCTTCAAAATTTTAATTACAACTTATTTTTAGTAACGAGGTTTTTTAAATTTTTTTCCCATAAAAAACGAAATTGAAATTTTAAAGGGTGTATTTTTTAAAACTTAAAGCCCTACAAAACCAAATTATAGAAAATAGAGGGAAGGGCTTTTTGAATTTTTGGGATTTTGGGATTTTCTCATTTTTTGCGTTTTAAAAAAATGTTTTAAATAGAAGAAAGTTCTCTTAAAAATTTTTAAATTTTAAATCGTATTTTTAACGAGGGAGGATTTTTTTTACTTGTAAACAAAAAGGGAAATTTTTAAAGGTTTTGAAAAACTTGGCTCACGGGGGTTTAAAAAATTTATAGTGAATAAAAGGGGAATCGCTTTTTTTCCCGTTTTGATCTGGGATTTTCTTTTTTTTGAATTTAAAAAATTTGTTTAAAAAAGAAGAGTTCTTTAAAAATTTTAATTAAATCGTTTTTTTTGTAACGGGGGGTTTTTTTGATTTTTTTTTACTATTAAACAAATTGAAATTTTTAAATGGCTGTATTCGAAAACTAAAGCCCACGGGGCTGAAATTTAAAAGTGAAAAGACGGAACCCCTCTTTTTCAATTTTTGATTTTTTCTTTTTTTTGCTAAAATTTACAAAAAATTTGTTTAAAAAAGAAGAGTTTTAATTAAATTTTTTTAAATTTACAATCGTTTTTTTTGTAAGGGATTTTTTTTTTTTTTATTTTTACTATGTAAAAAAAATTTAAAATTTAAAAATGGCTGTATCTCAAACTATGTTTCTACGAGGTTAAAATGCAGTAAAAGGGGGAAATTTCCCTTTTTCAGTTTTGACCTGGGAAATTTTCTATTTTTGTTGAATTTACAAAAAAATTTTTAAAGAAGAGTTCTCTTTCAAAATTTTAATTACAACCGTTTTTTTTGTAAGACGGTAAGTTTGATTTTTTTACTTTAAAGAAATTGAAATTTTAAATGGTTTATCTCGAAAACTATAAGCCCTACGGGGGTTTCCATAGTGAAAAAGGGGAATCGCCTTTTTTTTTCAAGTTTTGCCCTTGGGATTTTCTAAATTTTTGCTGAATTTACGAAAAATCCCTTAAATAAAAGTTCCCCTTAAAAATTTTTAATTAAAATGTATTTTTGTAACGAGGGTTTTTTGAATTTTTACTATGTAAAAGAAATTGAAATTTTTAAAATTGTATCTCAAAATCTAGGCCCTAGAGGCTAAATTTTTCCGGGAATAGAGGGGAACCCTTTTTGAAGTTTTGCCTGGGATTTTCTCTTTTTTGGGCTGAATTTACAAAAAAATTGCTTTAAAAAAAGAGTTCTCTTTAAATTTTTTTAAATTAAATTTTGTTTTTTTAGAAACGAGGTAGTTTTAAATTATTTTTTTATGAAAAAGAAAAAAAAAATTTTAAAATGGCTGTTTTCTGAAAACTATAACCCTAAAGAGGCTGAAATTTTAGTAAATAGAGGGGGAATCGCTCTTTTTGAAGTTTTGCCCTTGGGATTTTCCCTTTTTTTGGGTTGAATTTACGAAAAAATCAAAAATAAAAGGGATTTTTCTTTAAAAAATTTTAAATTTTAAACGGGTATTTTTAGTAAGGGAGGAGTTTTAATATTATTTATTTATGTAAACGAAATTGAAATTTTTAAAATGGCTTATCCGAAAACTATAAGCCCTACGGGGGCTAAAATTTTTACAGTAAAAGAGGGGAATCGCCTTTTTCGAAGTTTTGACCAGGATTTTCATTTTTTGTTGAATTTACAAAAATTTGTTTTAAAAAGAGTTCTTTTAAAAATTTTAATTACAATGGAAATTTTTGTAACGACGGTTTTTTGTTTATTTTTTACTAAAAAAAACAAAAAATGGCTTATCTCGAAAACTAAAGCCCTACGAGGTTGAAATTTCCATATGAATGGACAAAAAGGCCCTTTTTTAAGTTTTGACCTAGGATTTTTTTTTTTTGGCTGAATTTAGAAAAAATTGTTTCCCAAATAAAAAAAGCCCCCCTTAAAAATTTTTTAAAAAAATCGTATTTTAGTAACGACGGTTTTTGATTTTTTTCCCGGGAAAAAAACGAAATCAAAGGCTGTATTTTAAACTAGGGCCCCGGGGCCCGAAATTTCCTAGTGAATAGAGGGGAATTCCCCTTTCTTTTTGGGGAATTTTGGCCCTAAATTTTCTTTTTTTTGCGAATTTACAAAAAATGTTTTAAATAGAAAAATTTTTTTAAAATTTTTAATTTACAATCCTTTTTTAGAAACGAGGGTATTTTTAATTTTTTTTTCCTATGAAAACAAAATTAAAATTTTAAAAGGGTTTTCCCAAACTAAAGCCCAAGAGGTTAAATTTCCCTTGGGAAAGACGGGAATCCCCCTTTTTTCGAAGTTTAACCCCGGGATTTTCATTTTTTTTAATTTATAAAAAATCCCCTTAAATAGAAGAGTTCTATTAAAAAATTTTAATTACAACCGTATTTTTAGTAACGACGGTATTTTTATTATTTTTACTTTTAAACAAAATTAAAAATTTAAAATTGTTTCTCAATCTATTTTTTCCAACAAAGGCTGAAATTTCTTAAAAGGAGGGAATCCCTTTTTTCGAAGTTTTGCCCTTTTTCATTTTTTTTGAATTTACAAAAAATTGGCCAAATAGAAGAGTTCTCTTTCAAAATTTTAAATTTAACAACCGTATTTTTAAAAACGACGGTTTTTGTTTTTTTTTCCCCTTTTAAAGAAATTGAAATTTTTAAATGGTTTTACCCTTGAAAACTATAAGCCCTGGAAAATTTATTTTTAAATGGGGGGGAAAACGCCTTTTTTTAAAATTTTTTACCTAGGATTTTTTTTTTTTGCTGAATTTAAAAAATTGTTTTAAATAGAAGAGTTTTTTAAAATTTTTTTATTAAAACCTTTTTTTTGGTAACGACGGTATTTTTGATTTTTTTTACTATTTTAAACAAAATTTGGAAATTTTTAAAGGCTTTTTTGAAAATTTTGGGGGGCCCTACAAAGGCTAAAAATTCCTTTAAAAAAAGGGAAAAATCCCTTTTTTTAAAAATTTTTTGATTTTGGGTTTTTTCTTTTTTCGAATTTTTAAAAAATTTGTTTTAAAGAGTTCTTTAAAAATTTTTAAATTTAAAATTCTTTTTTGAAAGAGGGAAGTTTTGATTATTTTTCCTAAAAACAAAATTGAAATTTTTAAATGGTTGTTTTCTAAAAAATTTAAAAGGCAAAAAATTTAAAAAATGGGGGAACCCCTTTTTTTGGAAGTTTTAACCTAGGATTTTCTTTTTTTAAAAAAATTTTACAAAAAATTTTTTTAAAGAAGAGTTCTCATTAAATTTTTTTAAATTTTAAATCGTTTTTTGTAACGACGGTTTTTTGAATTTTTTACTATGTAAACGAAAGGAAATCTTTTTTAAAATCCCCCTGACAAATTTAAAAGTGAAAGAGGGGAATCGCCTTTTTTTTCCAAGTTTTGACATGGGATTTTCAATTTTTTGAATTTTAAAAAAAAAATGTTTTAAAATTAGAAGAGTTCTCTTTTCAAAATTTTAATTACAATCGTATTTTTGTAACGAGGTAGTTTTGTTTTTTTACTATTTTAAAAAAAATTGAAATTTTTAAAATGGCTGATCTGAAAACCAAACCCCCAGAGGCTAAAATTTTCCCTTTTGTAAAAACAACCCCTTTCTTTTTCAAATTTTTTGACCTGGGTTTTTTTTTGGTTGAATTTACGAAAAAGTTTAAAAAGAAGAGTTTTTCCAAAAATTTTAATTACAATCGTTTTTTTTAGAAAAGACGGTTTTGATTTTTTTTACTATGTAAACAAAATTTGAAATCTTTAAAGGGGGCTGATCTCGTAAAAAAACCCCTTACGAGGTTGAAATTTCCAATAACCCTAACCGCCTTTTTTTTTCGAAGTTTTGACCTGGGTTTTTCTTTTTTTTGTTGAATTTAAAAAAAATTTTTTGGAAAAAGAGTTCCCCTTTTTTAAAAAATTTTTTTTACAATCGTATTTTTTAGAAACGAGGTATTTTTGATTTTTTTTACTATGTAAACAAAATTTGGGAAATTTTTAAATGGCTGTATCTCAAACTATGCCCTAGAGGCTGAAATTTAAATAGACGGGAACCCCCTCTTTTTGGAAGTTTTAACCTGGGTTTTTTAATTTTTGCTAAAATTAAAAAAAAAAAATGCAAAAATTTAGAAGAGTTCTTTCAAATTTTTTAATTAAAATTTGTATTTTTGTAAGACGGTAGTTTTGTTTATTTTTAAATTTTAAAAAAAATTTAAAATCTTTAAATGGCTTACCCTGAAAAACTATAAGCCCTACGAGGCTGAAATTTAAAAGTGAAGAGACGGGAATCGCTCTTTTTTCGAAGTTTTGATTTGGATTTTAAATTTTTGCTAAATTTTAAAAAAAATGTTTTAAATTAGAAGAGTTCTTTTTAAAAATTTTAATTAAAACCCTTTTTAGTAACGAGGGGGTTTTTTTATTTTTATTTTAAACAAAATTGAAATTTTTAAATGGCTGTATCTGAAAATGCCCAGAGGCTAAATTTCCTAGTGAAAGACGGGAATCGTTTTTTGGGAATTTTTGCCCTAGGTTTTCCTTTTTTTTTGGTGATTTTACGAAAAAATGTTTTAAATAGAAGAGTTCTTTTTAAAAATTTTTAATTACAATGTATTTTTAGAAACGAGGTTTTTGATTATTTTTCCCAGGGGAAAACAAAATTGAAATTTTTGGTTTAAACCGTAAACTATAACCCCCAGAGGCTAAATTTCTAGTAAATAGAGGGAATCGCCTTTTTTCAAGTTTTAAATTGGGATTTCAAATTTTTTTGCTGAATTTACAAAAAATTTTAAAAAAAGAGTTCTTTTTTCAAAATTTTAATTACAACGTTTTTTTGGGGTTTTTTGATTTTTTTTACTATGTAAACGAAATTGAAATCTTTAAATGGTTTATCTGTAAACTATAAGCCCATTAAAATTTTCCATGGGAAATAGACGGGAATGGCCTTTTTGGGAAGTTTTGATTTTGGTTTTTTTTAAATTTTTTCGAATTTACAAAAAAATGCTTTAAATAGAAGATTTTCAAAATTTTAATTACAACGTATTTTTTGTAACGAGGTAGTTTTGTTTGATTTTTACTATGAAAACAAAATTGAAATTTTTAATTTTTGGTTTCCGTAAATTAAACCCCCAGAGGCTGAAATTTCCATAGGAAAGACGGGAATCCCCCCTTTTTCAAGTTTTGACCTAGGTTTTTCCTTTTTGGAATTTACAAAAAATGCTTGAAAAGAAAGTTCCCCTTAAAAATTTTAATTACAATCGAAAACGAGGGTAGTTTTAATTTTTTTTAAATATGAAAGAAATTAAAATCTTTAAATGGCTGTATCTCGTAAACTATAAGCCCAGAGGCTAAATTTTCCAAAAAAAAGGGGCCTTTTTTGGGAAACCGGGATTTTCCCAATTTTTTGCTGAATTTAAAAAATGTTTTAAATAGAAGAGTTCTTTTCAAAATTTTAATTAAAAGGTATTTTTGAAACGACGGTGTTTTGATTTTTTTTAAATATGTAAAAAAAATTGAAATCTTAAATGGCTTATCTTGAAAAACAAAAGCCCTACAAAGGCTGAAATTTGGTAGTGAATGGAGGAAAAACCCCCCTTTTTTTTTCTTTTTTGACCTAGGATTTAATTTTGGGCCCTGAATTTACAAAAAATGCTTAAATAGAAAGTTTTTTTAAAAATTTTAATTAAAACCGTTTTTTTAGAAACGACGGAAAGTTTTTTTTTTTAATATAAAACGA
>CAXIVR010000015.1:1632702-1646429 GCA_964035755.1 Teleogryllus oceanicus
ATAGAAAGTTCCCCTTAAAAAATTTTATTTAAATAATTTTTAAAAGTAAACAGTAGTTTTGATTATTTTTACTTTAAAAAATTAAATTTTTAAATGGCTTATCTCTAAACTTTAAGCCCTCAGGCTGAAATTTCCATAGTAAATAGATGGGAATCGCATTTTTTTAATTTTTGACCGGACTTTCTAAATTTTTTGCTGAATTTACAAAAATGCTTTAAATAGAAGGTTCTTTTAAAAATTTTTAATTCAATCGTATTTTTGTAACGACATGTTTTGTTTTTTTTTACTATTAAAAAAATTGAAATCTTTAAATGGCTGTATTTTAAAAACTAAAACCCCCTACAGGGCTGAAATTCCCATATGAATAGACGGAATCGCCTCTTTTTCAAGTTTTGCCCTGGTTTCCTCTTTTTTGCTGTTACAAAAATTTGTTTAAATAAAAAGCCCCTTTAAAATTTTAATTACAATCGATTTTTAGTAACGACAGTAGTTTTGATTTTTTTTTACTATGTAAACGATAAAATCTTTTGCTATCTCGTAATCTATAACCCCTAGGGGGGAAATTTTCCATAGTGAATAGAGGGGAATCGCCTCTTATTTCAAGTTTTGACCTTAGATTTTCTCATTTTTGCTGAATTTAAAAAAAAATGCTTTTAATAAAGAGTTCTCATTCAAAATTTTATTACAATCGTTTTTTTGTCACGGGTTTTTATTATTTTTACTATGTAAACGTTGAAATCTTTAAGTAGCTGTTTTGTAATCTATAACCCCACAGGCTGAAATTTCCATAGTGAATAAACAGGAATCCCTTTTTTTCGAACTTTGACCTAGGATTTTCTCTTTTTTTGCTGAATTTACAAAGGGTGCTTCAAAGAAAGTTCTCATTAAAAATTTTAATTAAATCATTTTTAAAATAACGCAGGTAGTTTTGATTATTTTACTATAAAAAAATTGAAATCTTTTAATGGCTGTATCTCGTAATCTATAACCACAAAGGCTGAAATTTATAGTGAATAGCGGAATCGCCTCTTTTTCAAGGACCTAGGATTTTTCATTTTGCTGTTTGAAAAGTTTAAATAGAAAGAGTTCTCATTCAAATTTTTACAATCGTATTTTTAGTAACGACGTAATTTTGATTATTTTACTATGTAAACAGAATTGAAATCTTTAAATGGCTGTATCTCATAAACTATAAGCCTGCGAAGCTAATATTTCCTAGTGAATAGACGGGAATCGCCTCTTTTTTCAAAGTTTTGACCTAGGATTTTCTAATTTTTTGCTGAATTTACAAAAAAATCCTTTAAATAAAAGAGTTCTCTTTCAAAATTTTAATTACAATCGTATTTTTAGTAACGACGGTAGTTTTGATTATTTTTTCTATGTAAACAGAAATTGAAATCTTTAAATGGCTGTATCTCATAAACTATAAGCCCTACAGCTAAATTTCCATAGTAAATAGACGGAATGGCCTCTTTTCGAAGTTTTGATCCTAGGACTTTCTCAATTTTGCTGAAGTTACAAAAAAATGCGATAAATAGAAGAGTTCTCTTTCAAATTTTAATTACAATCGTATTTTTGTAACGACAGTAGTTTTGATGATTATTTACTATGTAAACGAAATTGAAATTTTTAAATGGCTCTATCTCGTAAACTATAAGCCCTACGAGGCTGAAATTTCCATAGTGAAGAGACAGGAATCGCCTCTTTTTCGAAGTTTTGACCTAGGATTTTCTCATTTTTGCTGAATTTACGAAAAATGCTTGAAATAGAAAGTTCTCCTTCAAAATTTTAATTACAATCGTATTTTTAGTAACGACGGTAGTTGATTATTTTTTAATATGTAAACGAAATTGAAATCTTTAAATGGCTGTATCTCGTAAACTATAAGCCCTACGAGGCTCAAATTTCCATAGTAAATAGAGGGGAATCGCCTCTTTTTTCGAAGTTTTGACCTAGGATTTCCTCATTTTTTGCTGAATTTACGGAAAATTGCTTTAAATAGAAGAGTCCCCATTCAAAATTTTAATTACAATCGTATTTTTAGTAACGACGGTAGTTTTGATTATTTTTACTATGTAAACGAAATTGAAATCTTTAAATGGCTGTATCTCGTAAACTATAAGCCCTACAAAGGCTATAATATTCTAGCTGGAATAGACGGGAATCGCCTTTTTCGAAGTTTGACTAGGATTTTCTATTTTTCGCTGAATTTACGAAAAATGCTTTAAATAGAAGAGTTCTCTTTCAAAATTTTAATTACAATCGTATTTTTAGTAACGACGGTAGTTTTGATTATTTTTACTATGAACAAATTGAAATCTTTAATGGCTGTATCTCGTAACTATAAGCTCCATGAGGCTGAAATTTCAAGTGAATAAACGGGAATCCCCTCTTTTTCGAAGTTTTGACCTAGGATTTCTCATTTTGGCTGAATTTACGAAGAATTGCTTAAAAGAAGAGTTTCTCTTCAAAATTTTAATTACAATCGTATTTTAGTAATGCGGTAGTTTTGATTATTTTTACTATATAAACGAAATTGAAATCTTTAATGTGTATCTCGTAAACTATAAGCTCTACGAGGCTGAAATTTCCATAGTGAATAGAGGTAAATCGCCTCTTTTTTCGATGTTTTGACCTAGGATTTTCTCATTTTTTGCTGAATTTACAAAAAATTGCTTTAGATAGAAGTGTTCTCATTCAAAATTTTAATTACAATCGTATTTTTAGTAATGACGGAAAGTTTTGATTATTTTTACTATGTAAACGAAATTGAAATCTTAAATGGCTGTATCTCTAAACTATAAGCCCTATGAAGCTAAATTTCTACTGAATAGACGGAATCGCTCTTTTTCGAATTTTTGATCTAGGATTTCTCATTTTCTGCTGAATTTACTGAAAAATGCTTTAAATAGAAGTGTTCTCTTCAAATATTTTACTTATAATCGTATTTTTTGTAACGATGGTAGTTTTGATTGATTTTTTATTATGTAAACAAAATTGAAATCTTTAAATGGCTGTATCTCGTAACCATAAGCGCTACGAGGCTGAAATTTCATAGTGAATAACGGGAATCGCCTCTTTTTGAAGTTTTGACCTAGGATTTATTTTTGGCTGAATTTACGAAAAATGCTTGAAATAGAAGAGTTCTCTTTTCAAAATTTTAATTACAATCGTATTTTTCTTGAAATGACGGTAGTTTTGATTATTTTTTACTATGTAAATGAAATTGAAATTTTAAATGGCTGTATCTCGTAAACTATATGCCCTAATGAGGCTGAAATTTTAATAGTAAATAGACAGGAAATTTATTCCTTTTAAAGTTTCTGACCCAGGACTTTCACTTTACTAAGCATGGAAAATGCGATAAATAGAAGAGTTCTCTTCAGAATTTTAATTATAATCGTATTTCTTTTGTAACGATGGTAGTTTTGATGATTATTTACTATAAACGAAATTGAAAATCTTTATATGGCTCCTATCTGTAAACTATAAGCCCTGCATGAGGCTGAATTTGGCATAAGTAGACAGTAACTGCCTCTTTTTTCGGGAAGTTTTGACTTAGGATTTTCTATTTTTTATTGAATTTACGAAAAAATGCTGGAAAGAAAAGAGTTCTCCTTCAAAATTTTAATTACAATCGTATTTTTAGTAACATTTGGTAGTTTTGATTATTTTTTAGTCATAAAAACGAAATTGGAAATTTTTAAATGGCTGTATCTCTAAACTATAGTTTCATGAGGCTGCTCAAATTTCCAAGTAGTACAGAGAGGGAACTCAGCTCTTTTTTCTCAGTTTTGACTTGTGATCTTCTCATTTTTTATTGAATTTGATGAAAAATGCTTTGAAATAGAAGAGTTCTTCAAAATTTTAATTACAATCGTATTTTTGGAAACGACGGTAGTTTGATTATTTCAATATAAAACGAAATTGAAATTTAAACATGTATTCGTAAACTATATAAGCCCTACGAGGCTGAAATTACAGTGAATAGACGGGAATCGCCCCTTTTCAAGTTTTGACCCCATGATTGATTATTGGCTATTGAATTTACGTAGGTAAAAATGCTGAAGAAAGTTTTCTTTCGTGTAAATTTTAATATAATCGTATTTTTTAGAAAACGATGGTAGTTTTAATTATTTTTTACTATATAAATTGAAATTGAAGTTTTAAATGGCTGTATCCTCAAACTATAAGCCCTACGAGGCTGAAATTTCTTATGGCTAGACGGAATCGCCTTTTTCGAAGTTTTGACTCTAGAACTTTTCTCATTTTTTAAGTTAGTTTTATGGTGTGAAAATGCTTAAAATAGAAGAGTTCTTTCAAAATTTTAATTACACCGTATTTTTGAAAATGACGGTAGTTTTGATTATTTTTTACTATGTAAAACAAAATTGAAATCTTAAATGGCTGTATCTCATACTAAGTGCTCCCATGAGGCTGAAATTTCCATATGAATAGACGGGAATCACTCTTTTGGGGTGGGGGGCAGTTTTGACCAGGATTTCTCATTTTTATTGAATTTGATGAAAAAATGCTTCTGATATAGAAGTATTATCCTCAAAAATTTTAATTACAATCGTATTTTTTTAGTAATGACGGTAGTTTTGATTATTTTTAATATAAACGAAATTGAAATCTTTAAATGGCTGTATCTGTTAACTATGTCTTGCTGAGGCCAGAAATTTCCGGCAGTAAATAGAGGGAATCGCCCTTTTTCTGTGCTCTTCCACCCCAGGGACTTTCACAATTTTTACTGAACTTACATGATAAAATTCTTTAAATAGAAGAGTGTTCTCTTTTCAAAAAATTTTAATTCACATGGTATTTATTGTAACGACGGTAGTTTTGATTATTTTTACTATGTAAATGTAAAATTGAAATTTAAATGGCTGTATCCGTAAACTACATGTACAAGTCTACGAGGCTGAAATGTCCATAGTGAATAGACGGAATAGGCCTCTTTTTCAAAAGTTTTGACCTAGATTTTAATTTATTGGAATTTACAAAAATGCTTCAAATAGAAGAAAGAGTTCTCCTTCAAAATTTGAATTACAATCGTATTTTAGTAATTGACGGTAGTTTGATTATTTTTACGTGTAAACGAAATTGAAGTCTTAAATAGCTGTATCTCAAACTATAAGCCCTACGAGGCTGAAATTTTCAGTGAATAGACGGAATCGCTCTGTTTTTTCTGAAGTTTGACTTAGAATTTTCTCATATTTTTTGCAGAATTGATGAAAAATGCTTTAAAATAGAAGAGTTCTCTTTAAATTTTAATCACAATCGCATTAGAAACGGACAGTAGTTTAGATTATTTTACTATGTAAATGTCTGAAATCTTAAATGGCTGTGTATCTCGTAAACTACAAGCCCATGAGGCTGAAATTTGGCAGTGAAGAGACGGGAATCGCGTCTTTTTTCGGGGCAAGTTTTGACCTAGGATTTCCTTTTATTTTTTGCTGAATTTACGAAAAATGCTTGAAATAGAAGAGTTCCTCTTCAAATTTTAATTACAATCGTATTCTTTTAGTAACGATTTGAAAGTTTTGATTATTTTACTATGTCAATGAAATTGAAATCTTTAATGGCTGTATCTGTAAACTACAGGCCCTACGAGGCAAATTTACAGGAATAGACGGTAATCGCTCTTTTTCGAAGTTTTGACTCTAGGATTTTCATTTTTGCTGAATTTAATGAAGAAATTGTCAAAAGAAGAGTTCTCATTCAAAATTTTAATTACTATCGTATTTATAATTATGTAGTTTTGATTATTTTTTACTATATAAAACGAAATTGAAATCTTTAATGGCTGTATCCTTGTGTAATCTATAAGCCTCATGAGGCTGAAATTTCACAGGAATAGACGGGAATCATTTCTTTTTCGAAGTTTTGATCTAGGATTTTCCTTATTTTTGCTGAATTTACGAAAAATTGCTTGAAGTGAAAAGTTCTCCTTCAAAATTTTATTTACAATCGTATTTTTAGTAACGATGGTGAAGTTTTTGATTATTTTTTACTATGTCAACGAAATTGAAATCTTTAAATGGCTGTATCTCTAAACTATAAGCCTGCTGGAGTTTAAATTTCTATAGTAAAAAGAGGGGAATCGTTTCTTTTTTTCAAGTTTTGACTTAGGACTTTAATTTGCTGAATTTATGAAAATGCTTTAAATAGAAGAGTTTTTTCAAATTTTAATTACAATCGTATTTTTTGTAATGACGGTAGTTTTGATTGACTTTACTATGGAATAAAATTGAAATCTCGAATGGCTGTGGCCTCGTAAACTGCAAGCCCATGAGGCTGTGAAATTTGGCGCAGTGAAGAGGACGGAATCGCCTCTTTTTCGAAGTTTTGACCTAGGATTTTCTCTGTATTTTTATTGAAATTACTAAAAATGCTTTAAATAGAAGAGTTCTCATTCAAAGTCCTTAATTACAACAGTATTTTGTAACGACGGTAGTTTTCCTGATTATTTGTTACGTAAACGCAATGGAAAATCTTTAAATGCATTATCTCGTAAACTATAGGCCCTAATGATACTGAATCAGCAGTGAAGAGACGGAACGCCCCTTTTCGAAGTTTTGATCGGATTTTCGGGGCATTTTGCTGAATTCATGGAAAAATGCTTTAATTAGAAGAGTTCTTTCAAAATTTTAATTATAATCGTATTTTTAGTAACGCATTTTTAGTTTTGATTATTTTTACTATGTAATAAAATTGAAATTCCCAAATGGCTGTATCTGTAAACTGGCAAGCCCCATGAGGCTGAATTTCATTGTGAAGAGACGGAATCATTTTTCTTCGAAGTTTTGGACTTCAGGATTTTCTCATTTTTTGGTTGAATTGCGAAAAAAATGCTTGAAATAGAAGAGTTCTCCTTCTTCAAAATTTTAATTACAATTTATTTTTAGGTAAATGGACGGTAGTTTTGATTATTTTTTACTATGTAAATGAAATTGAAATTTTTAAATGGCTGTATCTCGTAACCATGGTTCATGAGGCTCAAATTTGTAAATAGACGGGAATCGCCTCTTTTCAAGTTTTGACTCTAGGATTTTCTAGAATTTTTTGCTGAATTTACAAAAACCTTTAAATAAAGAGTTCTCTTTTCAAAATTTTAAATTACAATCGTATTTTTTAGGAAACGATTAGTTTTGATTATTTTACTATGTAAACGAAATTGAAATCTCGTAATGGCTGTATCTTCGTAAACTATAAGCTTCCCATGAGGCTGGAAATTTCATAGTAAATAGACAGAATCGCTCTTTTTCAAAGGAAGCTTGACTTATACTTTTCTTCTTGAATTTGTTGAAGTTATGAAAATGCGATAAATAGAAGAATTCCTTCAGAATTTTAATTACAATCGTATTTTTGTAACGACGGTAGTTTTGAGGATTATTTACCGTAAAACGAAATTGAAATCATTATATGGCTCTATCTCAAACTATAAGTCCCATGAGGCTGAAATTTGGTGCAGTGAAGAGACAGGGAATCGCTCTCTTTTTTCGAAGTTTTGACTCTAGATTTTCTATTTTGGCTGGAATTTACAAAAATGCTTAGCTAGAAGAAGTTCTTCTTCAAAAATTTTAATTACAATCGTATTTTAGTAATGACGGTAGTTTTGATTATTTTTAGTATGTAAACGAAATGAAATCTTTAAAATGTATTGTGACTGTAAACTATAAGCCCTACGAGGCCTGGAATTTCCTAGTGAATAGGACGGGAACTGGACTTTTTTTCGAAGTTTTGACTCAGGATTTTCATTTTTGCTGAATTTACAAAAAAATGCTTTAAATAGAAGAGTTCTCTTTCAAATTTTACTCATAATCGAATTTTAGAAACGATGGTAGTTTGGGATTATTTTTACTATAAAATAAAATTGAAATCTTTAAATGGCTGTATCTCGTAAATCACGCTTCCATGGCTGAGGCCGGAAATTTATAGTAAGAGACGGGAATCGCGTCTTTTTCAGTTTTGACCTAGGATTTTCTATTTTGGTTGAATTTTACGTGTGAAAAATGCTTGGAAGAAGAGTTCTCCTCTCAAAATTTTAATTACAATCGTATTTTAGTAACGACGTTGTTTTGATTATTTTACTATGTCAATGAAATTGAAATCTTTAAATGGCTGTATCTCGTAAACTATAAGCTCCTACACGAAAAATTTCATAGTGAATACAGAATGGTAATTGCCTCTTTTTCGTAAAGTTTTGACTTAGATTTTCTGTGTGTATTTTTTGCTGAATTTATTGGGCAAGAAATTGCTTCCAAAAGAAGAGTTCTCATTCAAAAATTTTAATTATAATCGTATTTAAGTAATGCAGGTAGTTTTGATTATTTTTTACTATATAAACGAAATTGAAATCTTTAATGGCTGCATTCCTCGTAATCTATAAGCTCTATTATATTGAAATTTGCATAGTGAATAGACGGGAATCGCTCTCTTTTTCTGAAGTTTTGATCTAGGATTTTCTATTTTTTGCTGAATTTGATGAAAAAATGCTTAGCCAGAAGAGTTCTTCAAAATTTTACCATAATCGTATTTTTGTAACGACGGTAGTTTTGATAAAAGATTATTTACTTATGTAAACGAAATTGGAATCTTTATATGGCTCTATCTCGTAAACTATAAGTCTTTACGAGGCTGGGAAATTCTCAGTAAATAGAAGGGAATCGCCTTCTTTTTCGGGGAAGTTTTGACTCTGATTTTCTATTTGCTGAATTAAAAATCCTTTAAAGAAGAGTTCTTTCAAAATTTTAATTATAATCGTATTAGTAAAACGACGGTAGTTTTGAGCGATTATTTACTGCGTAAAACGAAATTGAAATCTTATATACCTCTATCCTCGTAAACTATAAGCCCGCCGAGGCTGAATGGCAGTGATTGGTGGTTATGAACGCTTTATTCAAGTTTGACTTGTGGATTTTCTTTATTTTTTTATTGAATTTATTATAAAAATGCTTTAAAGAGAAAAAAAGTTCTCTCTTCAAAATTTTAATTACAATCGTATTTTTAGTAATCGACGGTATTTCTTTTGATTATTTTACTATGTAAATGTAAAATTGAAATCTTAAATGGCTGTGATCTCGTAAACTGAGAAGTCCCATGAGGCTCAAATTTCCAGTGAATAGATTTGGGAATCAGCTCTTTTTCAAAGTTATGTTCTAGGATTTTCTCATTTTTGCTGAATTTACAAAAAATGGCTTTAAATAAAAGAGTTCTCTTTCAAATTTTAATTACAATCGGCTTTAGAAATGATTGTAGTTTTGATTATTTTTTGGCCAGTGTAAACGAAAATTGAAATCTTTAAATGGCTGTATCTCGTAAACGATAAGCCCTATACTGAGGCTGGAAATTTCCATAGTAAAGCCAGATTGGAATCGTCTCTTTTTTGAAGTTTTGACTCCAGGACTTTCTAATTTTTATGCTGAATTTATTGAAAATGCGACAAATAGAAGAGTTTTTCTTTCAAATTCTAATTATAACTGTATTTTTTAGTAACGACGGTAGTTTGATGATTATTTACTATGTAAATGAAATTGAAATCTTTAAATGGCTTCCCATCTCTGTAAACTATAAGCTCCTACGAGGCTGGAAATTTATAGTGAATAGACGGGAATCAGCCTCTTTTCTGAAGTTTTGATCTAGGGATTATCTTCATTTTTTGTTGAATTTACGAAAAATGCTTTAAATAGAAGTAGAGTTTCTTTCAAAATTTTAATTATAATGGTATTTTTTGTAATGATTAGTAGTTTTGATTATTTTACTATGTAAAAATTGAAATTCTCAACAAGTAGATCTCTGTAAACTATAAGTCTTAAGGAGGCTGAAATGTCCATAGAATTTGGACGGAATAGGTCTACTTTTCAAAGTTTTTTGTGACTTAGGATTTCCTAATTTTATTGAATTTACGAAAATGTCAAATAGAAAAAGTCTCTCTGGCAAATTTGAATTACAATCGTATTTTTAGTAACGATGGGTTGGATTACTTTTACTATGTAAAACGAAAGCACCCGAAGTTTTTAAATAGCTGTATCTCTGTAAACTATAAGCCCCATGAGGCCGGGAAATTTTTCTAGTGAAGGGATTTAACGCTCCTTTTCAAAGTTTTAATCAGAACTTTCTAGTGTATTTTTTGGTAGAATTTATGAAAAATGCTAAAATAGAAGAGTTCTTTAAAATTTTAACAGCAATCGTATTTTTAGAAACGACTGTAGTTTTAGATTATTTTACTTATAAATAAAAATCTGAAATCTTTAAATGCTGTATCTCGTAATCTATAAGCCCAACAAAGGCCGGAAATTTCTTAGTGAACTGATTTCCTCTGAATCGCTCTCTTTTTCGAAGCTTGACTTAGATTTTCTCGTGGTATTTTGCTGAATTTATTGAAAAATGTGCTTTAAATAGAAGAGTTCTTCAAAATTTTAATTATAACTACTTTTAAAAACGACGGTAGTTTTGATTATTTACTATGTAAACGAAATTGAAACTGAATGGTCTGTAAACTATGTTTCCTGATGAGGCTGAAATTTAAGATACAAGAGGATGGAATCAAAGTCTCTTTTCAAGCAAGTTTCTTTTGACCTAGGATTTTCTCATTTTTTTGCTGAATTTACGAAAAATGCTTGAAAGCTAGAAGAGTTCTACTAAAATTTAATTACAACTGCATTTTTTAGTAATGATGTGTAGTTTTGATTATTTTTACTTATGTCAATGAAATCTGAAACTTTAAATGGCTGTATCTCAATCTATAAGCCTAACAGGCTAAATTTCCTAGTAACAGATTAACTGCCTCTTTTTTCAAAGTTTTGACTTAGGATTTTCTAGGATGCTGGAATTTACGAAAAATGCTTTTAAATAGAAGAGTTCTTCTTAAAATTTTAATTATAACTGTATTTTAAAATGACGGTAGTTTTGATTTTATTTTACTATAAATGAAATTGAAAATCTTTAAATGGCTGTATCTCGTAAACTATAAGCACTACGAGGCTGAAATTTTGGTGTAGTAAAATAGAGGGGAATCGTCTTTCTTTGTAAAGCTTGAA
Organism: Teleogryllus oceanicus; assembly: GCA_964035755.1. NCBI lineage: Eukaryota > Metazoa > Arthropoda > Insecta > Orthoptera > Gryllidae > Teleogryllus > Teleogryllus oceanicus. Next base: position 1,643,748 of record CAXIVR010000015.1, read on the forward strand.
CCCAGGATTTCAATTTTTTACAATCACGGGAAAATGTTTAAATAGAAGAGTTCTTCTGCATCCTTATTTATAACTGTATTTTTGTAAATGGATGAAGTTTTGATGATTATTTACGTGTAAACGAAATGGAATCTTAAATGGCTCTATCTACAACTGAGGCCCCATGAGGCCAGAGTAATTCCATAGCAACAGACAGGAACTTTTTCCTTTTTCTAAAGCCTTTGATCTAGGATTTTCTTTTTGTTGGAATTTACGTGCTGCTTTAAATAGAAGAGTTCTCAAAATTCATAATTACAACTTATTTTGTAACGACGGTAGTTGATTGACTTCACTATAAACAAAATTTGAAATCTTTAAATGGCTTTGTAGTCTTTCGTAAAACTACAAGCCCCCATGAGGCTGAAATTTCCATAGTGAAGATGGGAATCATTTCTTTTTCTGGGAAGTTTTCACCCCAGGATTTTCTCATTTTTTATTGAAATTATTAAAAATGCTTTAAAGAGCAGTTCTCATTCAAATTTTAATTACAATCGTATTTTTTGTAATGACGGTAGTTTTGATGATTATTTACTATGTAAATAAAATTTGGGAAATCTTTATATGGCTCTATCTCGTGAACTATGCTCATGAGGTTGAAATTTGGCAGTGAAGAGACAGGAATCGCCTCTTTTCAAGTTTTGACCTAGGATTTTCGTATTTTGCGGGAATTTATGAAAAATGCCTGAAAGAGAGTTCCCCTTCAAAATTTTAATTAAACGTTTTTTTAGTAATGACGGTATTTTTGATTTTTTTTTACTATAAAGAAATTGAAATCTTAAATGGCTGTATCTCAAACTATAAGCGCCATGGGGCCCCAAAATTTCTCAGTAAAAAGAGGAATGCTCTTTTTCGAAGTTTTGCCCTAGAATTTTCCCATTTTTTAAAATTTATGAAAAATGCTTAAAATAGAAGAGTTCTTTAAAATTTTAATTACAACGTATTTTTAGAAACGATTGTAGTTTGATTATTTTACTATGTAAAAAATTGAAATATTTAAATGGCTGTATCTCAAACTACAAGCCCCATGAGGCTAAAATTTTCCAGTGAAGAGACGGGAATCGTCTTTTCAAGTTTTGACCTGGGTTTTTCCCTCCTTTTTGGAATTTATGAAAAATGCTTAAATGGGAGGAGTTCTCCTTCAAAATTTTAATTACAATCGTATTTTTAGTAATGCCGGTAGTTTTGATTATTTTTTAGTATGTAAACGAAATTGACATCTTTAAATGGCTGTCTCTCGTAAACTATAAGCCCTAGGGGCCCCAAATTTCTAGTGAATAGACGGAATGACTCTTTTTCAAGTTTTGACTTAGGATTTTCTTTTTTTGCTGAATTTAAAAAATGTTTATAGAAGAGTTCTTTTTTCAAATTTTTAATTAAATCGAATTTTAGAAATGAGGTAGTTTTGATTATTTTTACTATGTAAAAAAATTGAAATTCTTTAAATGGCTGTATCTCGTAAACTATAAGCCCTATGAGGCTGAAATTAAAGTAAATAGAAGGGAATCCCCTTTTTTTCGAAGTTTTGACATAGGACTTTCTAATTTTTTGCTGAATTTAGAAAAATCATAAATAGAAGAGTTCTTTTTCAAAATTTTTAATTAAATCGTATTTTTGTAAGTTTGGTAGTTTTGATGATTATTTACTATGTAAACGAAATTGAAATCTTTAAATGGCTCTATCTCGTAAACTATAAGCCCTACGAGGCTGAAATTTCCATATTGAATAGACGGGAATCGCCTCTTTTTTCGAAGTTTTGATCTAGGATTTTCTCATTTTTTGTTGAATTTAGAAAAAATGCTTTAAATAGAAGAGTTCTCTTAAAAATTTTAATTACAAGCGTATTTTTGTAATGACGGTAGTTGTGATTGATTTTTACTATGTAACAAAAATTGAAATCTTTAAATGGTTGTATCTCGTAAATTACAAGTCCCTATGAGGCTGAAATTTATAGTGAATAGACGGAATCGCCCTTTTTCGGAAAAATTTGACTATGATTTCTCATTATTGTTGAATTTATGAAAATGCTTGAAATAGAAAAGTTCTCTTTCAAAATTCTAATTACAATCGTATTTTTAGAAACGACGGTAGTTTTAATTATTTTTTACTATGTGAACGAAATTGAAGTCTTTAAATGGCTGTATCTCGTAAACTATAAGCCCTCGAGGCTGAAATTTCTAGTGAATAGACGGGAATCGCCTTTTCGAAGTTTTGACCTAGAACTTTCTTCTTTTTTGATGCATTTACGAAAAATGCTTTAAATAGAAGAGTTCTCTTTCAAAATTTTAATTACAATCGTATTTTTTGTAACGACGGTAGTTTTGATGATTATTTACTATGTAAACGAAATGGAAATCTTTAAAATGGCTCTATCTTGTAAACTATGGGCCCTACGAGGCTGAAAATTCCATAGTGAATAGACAGGAATCGCTTCTTTTTTCAAAGTTTTGATCTAGGATTTTCTCTTTTTTTGTTGAATTTACGAAAAAATGCTTTAAATAGAAGAGTTCTTTCAAAATTTTAATTACAATCGTATTTTTTGTAACGACGGTAGTTTTGATTGACTTTTACTATGTAAACAAAATTGAAATCTTTAAATGGCTGTATCTCGTAAACTAAATTTTTTAATTTATAAATAAAATCTTT